>CABFOV010000127.1:221559-241040 GCA_902141375.1 Timema poppense
CCCTTATGGCTAGGTTTTCTTTATAGACGTTTGGTCTCCTCTGGTATTTTGAAATCTTTAATGTGAGGATTATTTATATTTGCCGCCTTGTTTTTGCCAAGGTTAGAGAAATGTGGGACCGCGAGTCGGCGGCAAAGTTCATGATTGTTTGGACGCCATGATAGGTGTTAGAGTTAGTTTAGTTTTTGCATATTTTTCTAGTGTATACCCTTAAATATTAATTAAATGTGGGGCCGCGGCCACCCAGGGCTTACATCTCTGAGGACGTATTGTTTGCTATTGAAACTTTTAGGTTTTCTTACGTGTATTTAAACCTTAGACAAATGTCGAACAGTAGCATAGGGTCAATGTCATTGTTTAGGGCGTGAGCTGTTGACTCGCCCAATTGTTGAAAACCATGAGGAGGGATTGTCTCTCGGCTCATATTGACAATTGGCCCTTTTTTTTGTATTATGAGTTATTAGTAAACTGGAGACCAATTTGTTAAGGTTTTTGTTGCTGTTTTCTGAAGACGCCATTTTGAAGGTGTCTAATTCTAAGGAGCCGTCTGTTGCTTTTGTTGTCGTAAGGACCTTCGGCCCCGACGGTGTCCCTTGTGCTTCACAGCCCTTCTGGCTTGCGGGCTCTCTATAACTCCTAAGTGTCACTCCCCCATTGAGTTGTATCTTGTTTTCTTGTCAATAAATTATAACTCTCTTGTGCTTACCTCTGTCTGTCATTTCTTTTTGTGGGAAAATGCTCAGGGTAGGTTACACTCGCGCTTCCTTCAGCCATACCTTAATAGGTTCAACAAAGCACCAAGTTTAATAAAAATCCACTATGGTCAGGAATATACAGGGTGATTCGTAATTGTATACAATAAAGTGGTGAAATGGAATCTACACTGAAAATAAAACCAAAAGTCTCCTATCATATTGCCGGGACTGCTTTTTTATAGATAGATCGATGAGGACAGGTCAGACAGACTTCCATTATGATGTAAAGTTGGTGACCTGGGTAGTGGAACATCGCACATTCATAGAAGATGTTCAATGTTGGAATAATGGAATTCATTTATAGCTTGTTACGTGTTGTGGTAGTTTAGTGAAGCCATCTTTAAGCGTGCACATATCTTTGGCAGACAAGAGAAAGTCGAATCATTCCCATTATATATTTGGAATGCACATCTATGATTTTGTCACTTGTATTTTTGTTGTACTAACTAATTTATGTTTTCTTGTATTATCGTGTTTATTTACCGTTCACTTGACCCATGGCCAAATATCTCTAAGAGGTTATGGGCCCAGGTTTGTGGTTGTCATGTCAAAAAGCAAGTACAACATAAAAGAAAAACGGACACGCGAAAGAGTTCTGAGCTTGACGCCATGAACAGAGTGAACATATTAAAGATCAAACTTCAAGGCGAAGACAATTATGATGCATAGAAACTGCAGATAAAGGGCTATGTTGATTAAAACCGATTTATGGGAGTTCATTAACGGTGGTGTTTGGACAGCGGCGCAACAACGCGCTTGTGAAATAAGACAGAACTTTTTTCACGAAAATTTATGACTCCGTGCATGGTGCACTAGATCTCGTGAACAGCGCGACAGTCAATACGGCGGATGCAGGAAAAGCACAGTTCATGATGAATGTGTGTGGTGACAAAACGACAATACGGTAATAAGTGCTGCCAGAGTCGACGATTTGTACTACATGCGTGAGTTTGAAAACAGGATGCGCGAACTGTCACATCCATTTTGAAACAAAACTAAGTTCCATTTGAATTGTTACACAGACACCTGGGTCACACTAATGTAAAGGACATTTTGGACGCCATTGGTAAATTTGTCGTGAAGGGAGTTGTTTTGGCAGATTCCACAAGTTGAACTGTGACATTTGTGTACGGGGGAAAATGACCAGGACCCCATGTCTCAAAAAATCAAATCGTCACAAAGAAGTCCTGGATGTGATATACTCAGATGTTTGCGGACCCATGAGGGCAACGTCCATAGGAGGAGTGAAATATTTCGTTGAATTTATCGACGACGGCATCAGATGGAGGTTGACTGTCCCATACAACCCGGAGCAGAACGGCACGGTGGAAAGAAAGAATAAAACTCTTCTCGACGTAGCTGGGTGCCTTCTGGTGGAAGCGAATTTGCTCAATTCTTTCTAGGCTGGGCATTTAATACTGCAAATTACCTCCGAAATCGCTTACCAACAAAGAGCTTGGACAGTCAGACACCATACGAGAAATGGACCGGTGGTGTGCCGAATGTGTCATCCTTCAGGGTGTTTGAAAGTCAAGTGTTTTACCTGGACAGAAAACCCATAAGAGGAAAGTTGTGCTCTCATGGACAGGAAGGGATCATCCTTGGCTACATGGATGAGTCCAAGACGTAACGCGTGTGGTCCTCCAAGAACCGTTGAGTGATGATGTAGCCCCAGTTTCGTCCTCCAGGACCAAGGCAGGCATACAAAATTAAACAGCATAAAAAAGGGGGGGGGAAATAAATGCAGAGTGAGCCGATAGGACAATAAAACCAAATATATTATTACATAATATGTTTACTCCTGTTTCCCTGCAACCCATTCAAAATTTTAGCGCTAAACTAAATAAAAGAATGACCAGACAATAATAATATTCCCAGGATGAAATAAAAATAATTAGATAGGAGAAAATTGAAATCATCAAATCAGAAGATAAGTATTTAAATGTAAATTTTATTTATAAACTGGATAAATGTAATTTTTAATGTATAAACAAGGTGTGTGTGTGTGTGTGTGTGTAAGTCAGAACGACTAAAAAAGGACAAAATATGTAATACAAGTCGGTAGGACTCTAAATGTTTAACAAATATTTCCTTGTAAAAGGACTATGAATAATGACCATACTATTCCTCATGAAAGGACTCTGAATAATTAACATCCTTTCCTTGTAAAAGACTGAATATTTAACATAATATTCCTTATAAAAGGACTCTGAACATTTAAATATCTTTATTATCAAAAGACTATACATAATTAATGTAATATTCCTTATAAAAGGACTCTGTACATTTAACTATTAATCTTATACAAGACTTTGCATAGTTAACATAATACTCCTTATAAAAGGACTCTGAACAATTAACTATATTTCTTAGCAAATGGCATAGCACAATTAACATAATATTCCTTATAAAAGGACCCTGAACATTTAACCATCTTTTTTAGCAAAAGACTTTACATAATTAAATAATACTCCTTATAAAAGAACTCTGAACATTTAACTATCTTTCTTAGCAAAATACTTTGCATAGTTAACATATTATTCCTTAGAAAGAACTCTGAACATTTAAATATCTTTCCTAACAAAGGACTATACATAATTAACATAATACTCCTTATAAAAGAACTCAGAACATTTAAATATCTTTGTTAGCTAAAGACTCTGCATAGTTAACATAAGACTCCTTATAAAGGACTTGAATATTTAAATATGTACTACTAGCCAAAAATTAATTTAGAGTTTACATTTTACAAGTAGATGTGCCTTAGATGTATATCCTGCCTAGAATGCTCTGGTCTCTGACCTACTGGCAGTATTTATCCGATATCAATTGTTCAGAAAGGGGGGAATTAGGGGATACACACAAAACATAAAAAGAGAGAAAATAAGGGGGCGTGGTAGTAGTGGACAGGGAACATACGACGAGAGAGAGAGCCCTGGATCCATCCAGAACCATCTAGTGTCTTCGGCAACCCTCTAGCGCCGGAACATCGTACTTGCGACCACGCGGTACTGATGAGCCTCCTGGCCTCGCGCTGTAAGTCATAACAACACGTTCGCGATGGTTGGTTGCGTAGCCTGGGAGATAGCCAACTTGGGACGTACACAGTGGAATGGGCCTCGGTGAGTTTAGGACATTATACTATTTTGGTTGTGGTGGGATATGACTAGTAATGGTTTGGTTACCAGTTTCTTTAAATACAACGTTGTAGCTCATCATAAGACGCTACAGTGATAAGTCGCTACGTCAACTTGATGGATGATGACAAGCCTCGTTTGACAGCCGACACTCAAAAGGACCGAGAAAGAGACACAAAGGAAAAATACTGACACAATCTCGACTATTTGGGGACATTAAATTGCCTCCAAGATGCCTCACTGAAGATAATTAGCCAATCACATACTGTGAGGATGATGAGGACGAGGTACTCCTCGGCTTTTACAACACAGTTGAAGCGTATGCACTGCCATCTGATGGATCGGGCGAAGATGGAGACATATCTGCAAGCCCTGATGACATGGCACCTGACAGAGAAGTGCGTCAGGAAAATGATCATATTACAAGGTGCCGCGGCTGGCCAATAAAGGTCAGGTTCGAGGGGAAGACCAAAGGAGCCGTACCAAGTCATTTCAAGTCTGGCCAAAAACGTCAAGGGAGCGGAGCAGGCGTTTTTCTTGGTAATACCCATGAAAGAGGCTATAAGCTGTCAGCTGTCAAATTGTTCTAAGGAACAAATTCCTATTGGATTGCAGGCTCGAGATAAAAAAAAAAGGCACGCTTGGTTGTCCAAGGTTTTAGTCAGCAACCCAGTGTTCATTACACAAATACGTTCACTCCAGTGGCTTGAATAGTTTCCATTCGTCTCATGGCATCCATTACAGTCCAATATGTAATGCAGATTAGACAGGTTTATGTGGAAACTGCATACCTGAATGGATACCTCGAAGAAGAGGTTTATGTGAAGCCACTGAAAAATTTAAGAGAAATCCTTCAGGGTGTTGTTGATTCCGAGGGCCATAGTAAGATCGGGATGAAGGCAAAGACTATGCTTGAGGAGTTGAGCATGGGGTACAAGGTTTACTTCTTGAAGAAATTGCTTTAAGGTTTGCAAAAAGCTGGGAGAAGCTGGTATTGTAATCTGGACAAAGCCCTGAGAAATCTGGGCGCTACTCCATCAGTTTCAGAACTTTGTTTGTTCCATATTGGTTCAGGGGAAGATTTTACACTAATTTCGACATACGTCAATGGTATCCTAGTAACCTCCCACTACAGGAAGGGGATTTCTGAACTTGGTAAGATAATGGTCGACTACTTCGAAGTCAAGGATCTAGGCTATGCAAAATCTTGCCTGGGGATAGATTTTAACCAGATAGAAGGGCAGGTGAAGATGCACCAGCATGGCTACATACACGATCTGCTTTCACGATTCGGCATGTCCGAATGAAAACCTGTAGCCACCCCTGTAGATACAGGCTTGAAGCCGAGGAGAAACGAAGAGCAGCCAGAAATCGATCTAAGGCTTATGTACCGCGAGTTGGTCAGGGATATTATGTACTTGACATCAACTACAAAGCCCAACATTTCATTTTCTGTAAGAAGCCTGGGGCAGTTAAACAACTACTTTGGTACCGATCACTGGAAGGCCACCAAGCGTGTATTACGCTATCTTAAAGATTCCAACAACGTGGGATTGACCTTTGGCTCAGATCCGGGACCAGTCAAAGGATTTGTAGATGCAGAATGGGGAAGCTGTCCTGAAGACCGGAGGTCTTATAATGGGTACATATTCATGTTACATGGCGAACCAGTATTCTGGGAATCTATAAAACAATTAACTGTCACCCTGTCGACTACAGAGGCAGAATACATGGTTCAGTCAGAGAGCATTAAAGAAGCCGTCTATTTGCAGCGATTTCTTGTAGAGATGGGCTTAGTGACTGGGACGAGATGGTTATTTTCTACGACAACATAAGCTCACTGAAGCCGGCGGAGAATCCGATATTCCACACAAAAGTTAAGCATGTCGACATCCGTCACCACTTCTTGAGGAACGTACTCAAACGCAAGTAACTTTGTGTACTTCACATCTCAACGGACGGTCAAGTTGCAGACGTCTTAACGAAAGAACTGCCTGAGATTAAACACATGCAATGTATGGGATCTACCGAACTGGGTGATTCACAATAGTGACTTTATTTTGACAACCAAATAGAGGGGAAGTGTTGTAATTTTGGTATTCTTTTACAGATCATTATGAGTTGCTGTTGTTTAGTAAAGCCATTTTAAGCATGCACAAGAGCAGCGCATATCTTTGGCAAGCAATAGAAATTCGAATCATGCCTGTTATAAGTTTAGAATTCACATCTACTAACTAATTTTTTTTAATCATGTTTATTTACCATTCACTTGACCCGCGGCAATCTTTCTCTTAGATTTGAAGTGTCTACCAAAGCGCTCACAACACAATTCGGCCCTACTGCACCATGACTGTCATGTTCGTTGGAAGATGTGCGGCATATCCAAGATAATATTTTCAGCAGACAAAATTGCATTTCACAGATGTTCTCTTGTATTGTGCCATTGGGGGTACACAATTCCCTTCATGTGGCCCTACAACCAGAATTCGCAAAGTGTGATATTGGAAGATCGCGCCGGCTATGGAACAGGCCCCTTTGCATCCAATCCATTGCCTGGGATAGTCTTACAAGGGGAGGCCACGACGTTCGGATCACGGATTATCTTCAAACTTTGTACACTTATAGTAGTCCATTAGGACAACATAATGAGCAAGTAGTAAGGCGTACTAAGGCGTTTTCGAGAAAATCGCAAGAGAAGTTTGGCGCGTCGAATATGTACCGGTGCGTTGCGACTATAAGCACGAGATGGTGGCGGTAGAGTGGTTAGCGTTCAAGCTCTGTAATCACTGGTTCACTGGATCGAGTCCCGCTCATCTTTTTTTTTCAAGACTGGTCATATTATTTCATATATATATTACAATTCAAAGGTAATATAACGAAGAAATACGTGTATTTGCATGAACTTTAATTGAATTTCCAATGTTATTTGGCTATTTATTAATTTTTATTATTACCAAAAAATATTATATTTATAACTATCGACAAGTAAACGACCAAACGCATAAAGTTTTCCTGAAAATGTATGCCTGTCGTGATTCACAAAATCCCTCGTACCTTAAATCGGGTAAGGTACCCGGAACTGTTTTTAGAACTGCAGACACAGGTTTGAAAGGATAAGGGGAGGGCCAAGCATGGAAAGCCCAAGTCAAACATCGATAAATAAATGTGCGAATAACTTGATTCAATAATACAATGAGTTACAATATGTCAGAATATAAGGGTAAAGTACAATTAATCGTCGGATGTGCTTTCAACATTACAAGTTGCAGGATGATATTTTTCATACAGACACGGAAAACATAAATTAAAACGGCATCTACTACATCGAATGAATGCAATTTTCTCACATGCACAAGGAATATTCAGAGTTTTTACGGAAAAACAAACCTCGTTGACATTTAAAAAAATGTCTCTTTCTTCCGACAATTTGGATGCAAACCATGCGTAACGCAACATTTTCGTAAATATCGGTGCTGATAGTTGGTGATGTACTATAGAATGTATTTTAATAGCATCTTCACGAGAAGCAATTTCTCGTTCATTTTCAATTAAATATGAACAATTTTGAAGGCGCTTGATAAAATTTTTAACTTGCCTATAGAAATAAACGTCACACGGTTGGCAAATCGGAGTACATTTCGGGGCTATGACTTTAACCGTGCAAGTTCCAAGACCTTCATCATTGGTAAAGATTCCATCGTACAAAGCAGGATTCGTTTGACCCCCCCAGGAATCTATTATTAGCAAGAATTTTTCTTTTTCCCCATAGGGAAGAATGACGCTCGTTAAAAATGAATTATACAGTTGTGTGGTAAGTTTCCCAGATTTATGAAAGAATATGACCAGTCTTGAAAAAAAAGAAGATGAGCGGGACTCGATCCAGCGAACCAGTGATTACAGAGCTTGAACGCTAACCACTCTACCGCCACCATCTCGTGCTTGTAGTCGCAACGCACCGGTACATATTCGACGCGTCAAACTTCTCTTGCGATTTTCTCGAAAACGCCTAAGTAGTACGCCTTACTACTTGCTCATTATGTTGTCCTAATGGACTACTATAAGTGTACAAAGTTTGAAGATAATCCGTGATCCGAACGTCGTGGCCTCCCCTTGTTAGTCCAAATTGCGGCTCACTGCATGGTCGTGATGTTTAGAGGCTCCATCCTGAAGCAGCCACATGTTCAGCCGCGTTGCCAATGGAACATCCTCCAGTAGTTGAGGGATAACGGTCTGCAGAAAGTGTAAGTAGTTTTTACCTCGTAGTCATGTAGGTATTTCATACAGTTCAAGAAGAATATCACCCACAAATCCTGACCAAAACATTGATGGAGAATTGACATTGTGAATGGACTTCCAGTATGGCATTTGGATTTGTGGGTCCAAGTGTGCTGGTTGAAGAGATTGGCAATGCCATTCCTTGTAAATGTTGCTTCATCCATTGCCAGTACTCTGCTGAGGATTTTTGGCGTGGTGACGCAGCAGCCACTTAGTAAAATGTCTTACGACGTTCAAAATCAAGTTGGATTCAGCTCCTGTACAGATTGCAAATGGAAGTGGAAAAGTAATTGGTCATGCGCTTTTCTTCACGCGGACGTCTGTGACAGGTGATTAAGTGCAGCTAATTTTCGTGTTTTGAATCCGGTTAGCATTCCACATAATGTAGAATTACTTCTTCCACTGCAATGGCCCTGCGACGTTGTGGCCTACCAGCAGTGACCATCAGAGGTGCAACGCGACCGGCTTCCTTCAGGTGATGTTTCAATGCCACAAATATCCTCCACAAAATCTTTAACTACATGATAAAAATTTCCACGTGAAGATGCATTTCTCTCAGGAAAATGATCAGCGTACAGTAGAATAGCATCATTAACTTTTCTTCTACATTCACTATGAATTAGAATAATTTCCATTTTTTCAGCAATAGAATAATACTCCATAGCTCACAATATGTAGGTTTACAATAAACGAAAATACCACACGTTATGAAGAGCCATATATTCTGTTTAGTGTGAATGTTTATTCATAAGGATCAAAATGTGAAATTGGTCTACTTACCATGTAAAATTTGCAGGAGGACCAATTTAACATTTAGATCATTATGAACGAATGTTTGTTTTTTGTTTGCGACAGCGTTTTGCTCATATTGGTTTACTCTTTACAGTGAAATAAAAACAGTTCAATAAACATCATATTTATTTCTTTAATTCATTATATATCAAAAATAGATATCAGATAAAAAAATACAGGGTACTATTTGAAAAACAATAGTTGAGCCCCATGAAGACGTCCACTGAATAAAAAATATATGTCATTTCATCAGTGTCTCAAATCCATGTAACTTTGTGCAAAACATTTTTTTCTTAAATGTGTTTTTTTAAGATATTTCACTGTACCAACTTAAAATTATTATTATTATTATTACTAGCTAGCACCGCGTCTTACTACCCATTCGGGTTATACGCACTTACGCTAATGTGTAATGGTAGGGTGATTGTGAGATGAAATGGAGGACCTACAGCTTAACGTGGAATCCGAACCACGATGGAGGCCTGGCATTCCCCACATTCACAAGATGTCTTGTCAGAGGTGAAGGAAGGGTTTGGTAATCAGATAAGTTTGTGCCGGGACTGAGGATTGAACCCCGGCCGCAACAACTTAAAAAGCCATCCTGTATTAGGATGGAATTAAAAATAATTCAAAGATATATTAAAAAATGTGTGTACTTTTATTCTTTTTGCCTACGTATATCAAGTCTTGTAAACAACAGCTCCTGCAGGACTAATAAAGAGACAGCCTGCTCTACAATGTGTCTTCTCTGTGTGTGGGTGAAGATCTTTTTCATAGCAGAGTAGCTATTATGTTCTTATGATAATTCCAGTGATACATTCAGTTAGTTGGTGGCTTGGAGTACCTCCAGCTCAAGTAAGCAAATGTTCTGTGTGAGTTGTTCTAAGTTGTGTTCAGAATGTCAATAGTACGTGTTACCTATTGAAGACACACAAGAGGAAACCTGTCTATTTTACCTACAACGAAAATCATTCTTTTGGATAAAAAAAAAGACTCTGAACAAACTTGTTTATTCAAAAGTAACACTCAAGTTCACAAGGAAAAAATTAAGTTTATTTACAAATAAAGTGTTCAAAGTAGAGTGTTAAAATTCTCATAATTATTTTAAAATATTTTATGTTGCCATCAACCTAAAATATTATTCTTATTATTTGGACAACTCAAAATCTTGTTTTCTGATTCTCTTTTTTTAAATAGTACTTTCTAAAGAGACGAAGAGAGACAGCACAAGCCTTGGATCAAGAATCCAATGAAAAAATAATTAAAGTGACCACTGTGGGTTTGAGAGTGTGGGTTGGTCAGAACAATAAGCTACCCAAGCATGCTAATGAGAAATGTTTGAAGAAAAAAAAAATGTTAAGGTCACCCAAGGAAATATTACCGGTTGAGAATTGGAATGAAAGGAAGATTAGGCATTAAATATTCCGCTAACTTTAAATCGTTCTGTGCATATGTATGACATATATAGTAATATTAAATAATATTTTACCACTTGTAGCTATTTACAAATATTATTTATACTAGCCAATTATAACATTAAGTGTTTTTAACTTTTTTCCGAAAAATATGGTATGAAATGCAAAAAAATATATATATAATTTTGACTAAATGTTTGGTGTTATTAATATTTAATGCACCTATTCAAGTTTGATTTAAAAGGATGTACTAAGTTACATAAGCTTATAGTATTAAATTTTGGCCATCCACCATTAGTGTGAATAGACACTAAAAATCCTAAATACAATTATCCTCTATCCATTAGCCTTAAAGTATGCTATTAGAGTACTGCTGGAGTGTAGAGAAGGCTTGACTTTAACACTCTCACTACCAGGCCAAGATTATGTACCTACCTGCAGAAACCAGCCAATTTTAGGGATTAAAAAAAAAATCTTCACAGCCTCACATTAGATATTAAAAGTTCAAATACCAGTTTGGAGCTGCATTCATCTTTATTCTGAATAATTAATCTAGTGTGATATCTTGTAAAGTGTTCTTTATAGGATTTTGAGTAATAGTACTGCGTAAAAGGCAAAAACAATAAACTAAGACAATCAGCAGGTTATGTAGATTTAGTTGATAGGCATCGTCGTGTACAATAATATGTGCATATAGGCTCATAATGAATAGCTTCATAATGAATAATCAAAATTCTAAATGCTACCTGATTTTTAAATAAATTAGCTTACAACCTGAACTGGTAGTAAGACGTGATTCTATGTATTATGTAAATAAATTGACTATAAAATTATATTTTATTGACTCTAGGCCTGCCCGCAAGATAATATCACAGTGTATTGTAGTTTATAAATTAGAAATTATAATAGCCTATATGTAATGAATCATTCAAGTGTTTATCATTCAAACACATATTCTTCATAAATGATCAATAATTTAGGCCCTATAATATAAAATAATATTTTTGTGTAGACCTTTGGGAGATAGTGAATGCTATTATATAGTAAGCGTTTTGTAAACAGTATTGGATTCTTTATTTTATCACTATTCTATTTCATCTTCATTGTCATCTATATCATCAGCTAAATTCACTATTTCTGCCATTTCATTATCAAATAAACCATTTCTCCTTGCCATTGTTTATGCAGCATAGATACAATAAATAGAAGCTCATACTATTCTTCACGCTAATAATCCCTGAGCTTGAGATACTTGGAGGGTGAGATGCAGAGTGGTTCTAGTTATAAAAACTCCAATCAGATGTGTAGTGAAATGCCATCTATGGTCAAAATTCGGAACAATCCAAGGAATGCATAGCAGTAACCAAACACGTAGAAAACACGGGCAAAGATTTTATGTTGATTTAAATTCAAGATCCTGTAGAAGTGACAAACTCAGTAAGCCAGTAAATAATTAAAAAATAATCTTATCTTATAAAATGCTCCTTACTGTAAATCTTATAAAAAAATGTTTTCTAAAATGTTCTACAGGTATACAAAAATTACAATATCTGCCAGCTAAAATAATCCAACACCTTAGCTCAGTTGGTAACATGTCTCTCTACTGAGCTAAGGGTCTTGGGTTTGATTCCCGGCATGGCCGAAAGATTTACTAATGGTGAAATGTGGGTTTACCCTTTCACATTGATAAATTAACGGCTGAGGGATGGATGTTGTGCCTGTCCTAATCTTAAGTTAGATCATAATACATATGAAGCTACAACAGGCCTAGCAAGTCAGTAGTGGAAAATTTATGGCTTAAATAAAAAAACTTACCTTGGCCACAATCTGGAAACAGTAATGGATGTAAAGTAAACTAGCTAAATTAATAGATTTAAGATCTAATAATAAGTCGAGTTTATATCATTAAACAGATGAGGGAAAGATAGAGAACGTTTTTCCACTAAAAACCAACATTGTATTTAACTACTTTTCATCAGGCCCCATATAGCTGGAGTACCAAGAACAAAGAAAATACCTGCAAACTACAAGTCAATTTTTTCAAACTGTAAGAAAGCAAACAAATAAAAAAAGGCATTAAGTTATATTTAATGTTATTAATTTTTATTAATGTTTAAATAATCTTTTGTTATAAATTGTACACTATCACAGCTTGATCTCCAAAGCAATTCAAAAAAGGATCACATAATTAAATGGTAATCACTAATTTGTGGTTTTTTTTATGTGAGTCAAGGATTTAGTTCCTACATTGTTGTCATTATCCAAGTTTTGAGTGCTTGTCTGTGATTTTGTTCTCTCGAGCCCATCTTAATTCTTGTCATATAAGAAAGTGCTGAATCTCAACGGGTTGTGCAAAAACAAAAGATTAAATATTGGGCATTTTTATGCATTCATGGGTAATCACAACATTTTTTCATATTCCAAAAGGATCCTAGTTAGAGTCAAATTGAGATCCTAAAATGCTATCTATTGAGATCTCAATTTAACCCATTTGGAGATATTTGGGTAAATTTAAGACACCAACCAAATATGGCTGGAAACTGACCTCATTGTGACATTATGATTTCAAAAATTATCAAATATGTCATCATACTCATTAGCCAAAAAACAAACAAAAAAACATGTATTTATTCGTATCAATTTGTGTTGGTCCACTTTGTGGTTTAAATGAAACCCTTCTATTGTTTCTGATTTATGTAACTATTAGAAAATTTAATTTACCATAAACACAAATATGTTCATTTCTTTTAGCAAAGCATCTTAGTATCCATTTAAGTTGTATGTTTATGTACTAATTACACTAATGGATTAAAGATGAGTAAGGTTGAATTAAGATAAATGTAGCTAAATTTGTGTGGGCGAGAGTGGAAAACTATTCAGGAAAACCACCCTCAGTACACCCAACCAGGATTGAATCACAATCTCCCTGTCAATGGCAGTTTAGTCTATTTCAAGGATAATGACTTAGACCATGTGGCCATCTAAGCAGGTCTTTTTTTTAACTTAAGGAGACTTAACTACATTTAAAAACATAATTATGTGCAAAATGCATTTCCAAGACATTGGCATGACCAATACCATCTAGTTCCTCCAGTTTTTCTTTAAAACTATATCTTTTTGCTCCTGTGTTTCGTTATTTTTTTTAGAATGTTTTTGAAGACTTCTCCGTTCATTATACAAGGCTTCCAGTTTAGCAATGCAGTGCTGAGGTTTTCTAAATGGTATTCATGCTTTTTGCCAAAAAAATTACAGTTTCACAAACTACTTACTATATGAGCACTTTCGTGAAGACTTATTTTTACACAAATATTTTATTTGTTTCACTTCCAATCAAATATATATTAATGCAAAGTTTACTTTTTAGTGCCATTTTTAATACTCGTGTAAGCGTCGCGGACCCGCAGTCAGTGTTCCCGACCACCAGTTATTTTGCCGCGCACACTGCGCCCCATAATGTGACTCTTACATGTTGGTGGGTTACTTAAAACTGTTTTGGTGTGTATTTGGTATTATTTAGTTTATTTACGTTTATTTGTTTACATTTGTTTAGTTAAATTTGTGGAAAAATAGTATTTTCTTTATATTAATGATGACATTCACAGCCACCAGAGCACCAGTTGGAATTATGAGAATGGCCCAAATTTTTTCTGGCGTTAGTTTTAGGTTAGTTAGAAAATACCTACAAAATGGAACTTGTTAATATAATTAATAATGGGAAATTATTATTAAAATAAGAATTGTTTTAGGCAAAGTATCTAGTTTATCAAATACCTATTAAAATTTTACTTGCATAGCATTTAACTTATGTACTGAGATTTGCAAAAAATACTTTTTTTTGTTTAGAATTTTTTTAATCTTAATGTGGCTTTATGAAGCCAAACTATAAAATGTATTTATAAAAACACATGTAAGTTGCAAAATTTCACTTGCAACAAATCTCGAGTTTGCTTGTAGATTTATGAAATATTATTTTCTAATGTCTTACAAGTTACAGTTATAATATAATACAATTACCTCATAAATAAAAAATAGATTTTCCTAATAGAGAGATCTTGCAGTTATAAGTTACTCTTGTAAACTATAGGCTTGTAATTTTATGAAACCGGTCCAGTATACATAGGCCAGTATAAGTCGCATGGATAATCAACGTGTGTGACCAAATAATAGGGATAATGGCTAGAGTTATTGGGAAACTTACCTTTTTCGGTTTGAACATGAAGCAACCACATCACTGAAACCCCCAACATCTTTCGAGTTGCCAGAAACACTAAGCATGATTTTCAACTGTTGATTGTGTTTTTTCATCGTGACTGTACGATTATAAATCTGAAACAAGGATGTCATCAAATAAAAAATACATAATTTCAAATTATCATGAATTTAAAACAATGGCTATTAACGACTAAATAAAATGGGGGGTTGATAGTAATGGTAAGCAATATGAAATGTACTAAGATCTGTATGGGAGATGACGATAAACATAAAAAGTTTAGATCCTTGTGCAAATGTAGTTATGTTTAGCTAATATTTCTTTTAAAAAGAATATTTTGAGATAAAATCATTTACAAATTGACCAACAAAGTATTAAATATTAAGAATAATATATACAAATTCTAAACCTTAAAACAGTCTTATTAAAAAATGTTATGCAACAGAGCACACACACTACTTCTATTAACCATTTTGCACTCAACGCATTTTCACTTAACTTATCCAAAAAAACTCGGGCTAATTTTCACATATTTACCTCTAAACATTTTAAATTTTCCCAGTGAAAAAGTTTTCAATGTATACAAATGGAAAAAAATCACACTCATACAATAAACATTGAGGATTTAGAAAAAAAAAAATTCATAAATCATTTGAATTCAAATATTTTGAAAAAATAAATATTGAAATTTAAAAACTTGAATTAAAATGTATTATTCAAAGTTAGGAAAAAAACTCTTTTTTTCATGTTTTCCTTCTTCATCAGTCATCCTGAAGGAAAGAGCATTTATTTCTATAAAATTTGATATAAGTTTGGTGTTTGTAGGTTTGTCTGATTCTAAACTATACAACTTTTTGTAACATCATGTATATGGGACAGTAATTACAATTTTCAAGTCAGCACCTGTGTTTGGGAAAATACGCTCGATGAAGTCATAAGATCTGGGTTACTGTCATCACTAGTGGTATCAGAATCACTTTCAGGTACAGTTGCTCTCACCGTCAATAGTGTCTAAATAATCTAATATATCCGAGTCATTTAGCATAAAACTTGGACCAACCATTGCCAAAATCAAATCAAACTATTGTCCTAACCCTTAGACCTAGATAACATCCAATAAAAATAACTATGATGACAATAAGCACAAAATAATAAACTTTAGAATGAAAATAAAATATCAACTGCAAAACACATAATATATACTAAACAAAGAAAAACACAGAAGCCAGAAACATAATCGTGCCACAATGTAAATATGTGAGAATAACAAAAAAAAATATATTTTTGTAAACATTACAGTGCTTCTTTCTGTTGAAGAAAATACTGACTAGATCTTCATATTTATGATACAGTCCTTGTGGTGACATCTATTAATAATATATATAACTAAATGACTAGATTTGGCTGGCGCCGATGGATCGGCCATGTGAGTGTTTTAGCCACTACTTGGTGCGCTGATAGATCGGTGCACTGAGCTTTTAATGGTTAAATAATAAATTCACTACCGTTTTAAAATAGCCTTAGTCAAAAATATTTATTGTTCTAATCATAAGTATATTGAAGACAATACTTATGATACAATCAAATAACTATATGATTTATTACTTACTCTATGGCATTAGAAACTCAAAAGTTCATTGCTGCACTTAAAAAAAGTACACCAACTTTCCCTAACTTGAGCTAGTTCCATCCAATCGAACACATTACACTATATCTCTTTCCAGTTCTATCCAGTCAAATTCATTACACCCTATCTCTTTCAGGTCCATTCAAATGTCATCCTCCCATCTGTGTCTAATTCTTGCCAATAGTGTTTTTCCATCGTGTTTGTCAGTCAATACTCCGAACACGGTTCTAGATCCATCCATGTTGCATAACTTGTCCACCATAATATTTGATTATCCTAATAGTGTCTTGTGATGAGTGCAGGGTATGTAACTCATCAATATGTAACCTCAACTCCCGAGTATCCTCATCCCTTTTTGGACCCAATATCCATAGAACACTGTTTTCGAACACTCTAAGTTTATTTCCATCATGTATGATAAGATACCACGTTTCACAAGCATAAATAACTAGTATAAACTATTGTTTTGTATATTCTCAGTTCTACATTTCTTGAAAGCAGGAGAGATGTCAACAACCTAAATTGACCTGATTTTCACTTTAATATTGTTATTGCTAGTTAAAAGTGTTCCTAAATATCCATGTAAAATGATGTGGTGTTCGCAGTAATCTCTAAATTATCCTCCTCAATTTATGTTCTTTGTGTGACTATGTAATTAGTATTTTCTGAGTTCACTTCTAAAACAATTTTCTTACTAGTCTTTAATAAAATTCTGCATTTCTTGCAACGGTTTCCATACTATTGTCTAAAAAAAGCTTAATCAACTGTGTACATCCTAATAGCTGCATTGTGCCATTTAATATCAAACCTTCCTTACTCCCTTGCATTACCCTAACAGCATATTCTAAGGCTAGATAAAAGTAATTGGGAAAGTGCATCTACTTGTATGTATTTTGAGCTATCTGATAAGCGACATCCAAGCAGTACCCTGCCACGTGTATAAGTAAAAACATAATTCAATTAACTTGACAAGTTTTTTAGGGGATCCTAAACTTGACTAAAATTTCATATAATTTGTTTCTTTTAACTGAATCAAAGGCATTTTTATAATATATTTATAAATAATGTACCACCATTTGGTATTCCCACTTTTTTCTAATATTTGCTGAGTAGTAATTATCTAATCCATCATTGACGTAGTTCGTCAAAGTCCACACTGATGATCCCCAAATATTTTCTCTGCATATGGTGTCAATCTCATTAAAACTATGTTAGATTAAAGTTTTATAGCATGTTGGTAGTGATTAAATACAGACTGTTTTATCTCCTGTTTTTGAAAATGGGTATAATACTTTCCTACCATTCGTGTTGTAATACTTCATTGTTTTACATGAAATATATATTCCATTCACCGTAGGAATTGACTTCTGAAAGGCCTTTTTCCCTACCATAAATCTACTATATAGTAGGATATTGGTAGGAAAAAAAGACCTTTCAGAGAGTAATTCCTACCGTGAATGGATTATGGGAAGGTGTTTATGAATTTCTATTACCAACATTTCACCACCTCCTTTTATTAACTCTGCTGGGCTCTAATCTATACCTGAAGCTTTATTGATTCTTTAACTTCTTAATTACTTCTTTAACTTCACTCACACTTGGGTTAGCAGTATGATTTTGATAACCTCACTCAATTTGAATCTTTATGAACATTCAAAATATACTTGAAGTGTTGTTTCAGCTACTCAAAACATCACTCATGTCTGCCATCAGATTACCATTCTTATATTTCACTAAGATGGCCTTAGACTGATAGCTTTTCCTATATCCGTTATACCTAAATAAAGTTCCCTGATATTCTTTTTTTTGTCATTTTGTTCTAGCTTGCTAACTTTACCCTTTAAATATGCTCTCTTTTTGTTTGTGATTTACATCTTAACAAATTATAGCACAAACCTCTATATCTTTCTTGGAATTTGGCATCAGCACACCATTTGCCACTTTAGCCGATGTCAGGATAATGTGTGTACATAATGATGGATCTAAATCTTCAGGCATTAACTCTTCAGACGAGTTCAAGCCTTTAGGAATAGAATAGTAGCAAACAAGTTTATAATTCTCCACTATTTGGTGTGGTTTGAATTCAAATTCTAGTGATGTGTTATTAGAGTTTAACTGTGAAGTCTGTCTATAAACGTTATTTTCTTGCCATGCAATCCCATATAATTCCAACTTGAGCCTTAAAGATGTGATTGATTCTGAAAAAAACAGAATCAATTATTTATTGTTAGTGTTTATTAAATAACTATCTACAGTTGGTCAAACTACCTATACATATTCTGAGAAAAGAAGAGGAAATAAATTATGTAAGAATAGAACTGTGAATAACAAAGAAAATTGCATGATATTTGTCATATTTAACAGAAATTTGAATAATTTACCCAACGTTAATTATTTGGGAATAGAACTGTGAATAACAAAGAAAATTACATGATATTTGTCATATTTAACAGAAATTTGAATAATTTATCCTATGTTATTTAAAAGTAATTTTTCAAGTTTGATAATTTTAATATGAAATAAGGAAAAAGACCATAAAATTGAATAAATAGAAAAAGTGTCAAATTCAAATCAATTAGTTTGCTCCAGTTGACAAATATTTGCTAAATATAACATTATATTTTAATGAAACTAAATGTTATGTAGGTCTAATTTAAATTTATTTATTATTGTGATTTTTATTTTAAAATTGAGTGATCAGGTTTCGTGAATACTGTATCTTATTTTGTAAGGCTAATTTTTAAAATAATATTTGCAAAATATTACCAAAAAAGGGTGACTATGAAAAGTGTTAAATTTACTGGTAAAGACATGCAAGTGTGTTTAGAAGGAATTGAATGTGTGGTTTAAAATGCTTTTACCAGTGTGATTGTTTAAAGGCCTAAGCTGAAAAATAATATATTGTTGGCATACAATAGACATAAAAAAAGGAAAAATTAATCAATATACAAGTTTTACTCCATTTGCATATGAGCTAAAACAATAGTAGGTATAGTAGTAAATAATAATGGTTTGAAAATTTCAAATTGCCAGTATTATAGGCTCAATCTTTGTGTGGAATAAGATTTATACTCAGCACGATATTTATAGCACTCTTGCACTCCAAGGCAAACTGTCAACTCTTGTCACCTCACTGTCCATTCCCTTGGGAACAAAATTTGCTGAATCCTAGACACATCTTCATAGTCAATAGCCCACCACTTTCTGAATAACCTCGACAAGCCACCCTCTTTGTTTCCACACAACCAGATATGAGTCCTCCAAAAATAA
>CABFOV010000127.1:241126-256286 GCA_902141375.1 Timema poppense
GGGGGGGGGGGGTTATAAAGTTCAATTTTCATTTGTTGCTCCAGATGCGCGATGGCAACATCCTCTTCAGTGAACAAACAGGTGCCTACCAAACCAGTGTATTTCTTCTTAGTAGACAAGTATTCTCACCTCCTACACCCTCCACTTCCACTCCGTTTACCGCAATTCTGCACAGTACTCTTCCCCACCTCTCTTTCCGTTCAACCCCACCACAACTTCCCCAAGCTCTTCCTCACCATCCCTTACCCTTCTCTGGCTCTGCTCACAGTGACTACGCCTAGTTATTCCCCATCTTCCTCGCCATTCCTTCCCCTTCTTCAGCTCAGCTCACCACTATTCCACACCGAGTTCTTCCCCATCTCACTCACCATCACTTCTCCCTCTCCATCTCCACTCCGCTAACCGCTGCTTTATGCCGAGCTCTTTTCCACCTCCCTCAACATCTCTTCCACTTCTCCAGCCCCGCTCACCGCGATTTTAGGCCAAGCTCTTTCCAACTTCCATTACCTCTTCTCCAGATCTGCTTCACTCACCGCGATTCTATGCCGAGCACTTTCTACTCCTTCTACACTCACCATTACCTATTACTTCTACCACTCCACGTCGAGTCCTTGCGCTACCCTACCTCCCTCTCACTAGACCCAATGGGCTATACACAACATTCCGAGCAAAGGATGAAAGAGCACCTCGGAGAACATCGCCCACAGAACCCCGCTAACACTCTGGGTAGTACACAAATAGCAATTATAGCAGAAGCAATCATATTACTTAAGTGTAAAAGAGAGATGATTCAAGAGTTAAATGTGTTGAATGAATTATTTGCAGCATGTAACTCTTTTTGAGCAAATTGTTTATAAGGTTCTAGACACTCATTAAAATTAGATAGACTTAACAATATATATACTATAGTAAAATGCCATAAAGTTCAAAGTTAGAGCCAACCACCATGTACAGCTCACAAATAGGTTTACAATCCATAGATTGAACATCATTGCACTAGACTAGACCATGGTGCAGTTTGGCTGGTTTACTAAATAGTACAACAGCATTTTTTCTACTTTTATCAAATAGCTGACTAGCATCTAAGCTAGTGCAGATAAAAATATTTCAACTTTAAAAATAGTTGTGAAATTTAATATTGTGTCACATTTTAAAGCTCAACTCAATGCCAACAAATATAATTTACAATAACTTTTCATCAAAGGTTCAATTTTGGAAGTAACAGTTTTTCTACTATATTTACTAACAACATTACAAAATAAGTGATGGATAAACTATACAATAAACCGTGTATGAGAGAATGTACTGAGTGAAAGTGATTAATTTATATTTTTAACATGCTATCTATATTTGTGTAAGAACAATGTTTCATAAGTATTTTTGATTCTCTTCTATTTATGGAAAAATTGTTTACTTTTAACATGTGGTTGTTCTATCTGCTAACGTGAATGCTATGACTGAGTGATGTGATCTAGCGGCAAAATAAGGCAGCTTTCTTTTGTATCTTTTCTTTTGTTAAGTTGTGTAGCTATCATGTGAATAAAAATTTTATTTTTACAATAAGTTAAGCCTATCTCTGTGTCGAATAGTTTTCATTCACTAATTATTGGTGCGCCCAAGACTCCCTATTGTGTGATTGGTTCTTATTAGTTCTGAAGCACTATATATCTCTCCCCTATTCGTTGTTTACTTTGGTGTCGCTTTTGTCATCTCCCCTCTCCCTTCTGGAGAAAAGTTATCTTTGTTTTAACAGTTTTCTTGACCACTCGGCTCCAGCGAACTATCCAATGTGGTAACGTTCCAATTCAATTTACTCTTTCAAATTTTATTACTGCTGATTGATTTTTATAATTTCAATATGTAGTTTGTCAATCATTTGTTTTATTTCTATTAATATGATCTAGGACTTCTCTGCGACTATTTTTTTTTGTTGCTATTTTGCCAGTTTAATGTAACTTTGAGGTAATATGTAGATTCATGTAATTTCTTTGTTGTTACCACATAACCCTTTTGATCAATCTAAATTCATGGTTTAAGACAAAGTTCAGTAGTTTCATTCAAAAGCATGTTATTGTTGATTTTGCAAATGTGGTGATATCATTTTTGTTAGCACCTCACATTTTCTAAGTATTTTCTATAATGTCAGCGGGTGAAACTAAAAAAGTGTCAAGTATAGTATACAGTGGGTTAAACAATCCTATGGTTGAGGTTTAGTTTACCTGCTATACAAGTTTGTTGTAAAATAGCTAAAATACCTTTTCCCCCCTTCCCCTTTTGATTTGTTATGGTTTCTTGTTTATCCTTAAATGGCTATCCTTCAAATGTTGATTTTTTTATGTAGGTTATAAACTTATTTTGCCAATGGCAAATTTTATAAACCTCATACCTATTATTTATTTTCTTGTCATTATATAATTTTATTTAGTTATTATCACACACACTTTGATTATTATTTTCTTGAATATATTATTTACTCCGTAATCAATTAGGCATACTAGAATGCTTTCTAAACTGAAATGCTAAATTATCTTTTAAGATTTTCACATATTTATCTTAAAAGTTTTAAATAAGCCTCTTTGATTACTTTTAATACTTGATAGTTCTGTCTTTATTGTTATTAGTAGATAGCCTATCCTTGATTACCCCTAATCTTTTAAATCAACTTTTTACGAGTTGCCACCCTCCCTCAATGTAGTTTTAAAAGAATCAGGAGACTTTGCTTTGGTGCCTAATTCATTATTATTCAATTTGGTTTCAGTCTAATATTTCGGAGGTGACCTGGTGGTCTAGGGGTAAGGTGTCAGAATTCTGTGCTGGGGGTCTGGGGTTCAATCCTCGGTCCCAGTACAGATTTATCGGATTGTCAAAGCCTTCCTTCACCTCTGACAAGACATCTTGTGAATGTGAGGAATGCTAGGCCTCCACCGTGGTTCGGATTCCACGTTAAACTGTAGGTCCTCCATTTCATTTCACAATCAGCTTACCATTACACATTAGTGTAAGTGTGTATAACCCAAACGGATAATAATATATCAGAGCATGTTTTGTCTTGGTTGTATAGTTCGATTTTAGCCTCTATTCAATTTTATATATTTCATTTCATTCACTTTTAAATTGTTGATCATTAATAATAGGTAAATAAGACTGAGGAGATATGGGTGGGATTCCAAATCTGTACAATAGCTACCAAACATTATTTGGAGTAACTTGATAAATTGTAATTAATACTCCACACATTATAGCTAAACCTCACCAAAAAGCCAAATGAAATTGTGCACCCTACCATCAGATAATCCTTGAAGAAATTAATTTGGCTAAGTGAATACCACACATATAGTAATTCAACTATAATTACCAGCTATCTCAAAGAAACAAAATGAAGAGTGGGAGAGGATAAAATAACGTTAACCCCTTAAAACATTTAACTATATATTCCTCTGGTTATTAGTTGGTTAAACAAGATGGTATGCAGCAACAAAGTAATAGATTAACAGCTAAGTTAATTCTGAGCAACAGACCGTAAAAGTAGTTGCTAGTCACTAAATGCATCAAAACTCACTTAGTTTAAATTCCATATATTTTAATATTGTGTGCTAAATTACTTTATTGATGAAGCAAATTGTGTTTATAAAGTATATTTTCATTGAAAATTTCTCCATAAACCAAGATAAAAAATACTTATAAATAGATGTACTTTTCAGATAAATATCAATTTCCCAATTAAGTCAGTATGAACAAATTATTAAAAAATATTCACTAACATAAAGTTTATAATATCATACAAAATTTCAATGTGTGTGATGTAAATTGTCTAAATTTATCTACATAATTTTACTTACCTGATAAGCTATTGGGTTGCTCACTCATATTCAAATTGTAATGTTTGTAATTATGTGATTTCAAACTTAGCCATGATAAATATACAATACATGATGTTAGAGCAGTCAAAGCCACAAACAATGTGCCTGCTACTAAAACATAGCTTGTTGTAAACTTTGTCCTGCAAAGAAAAGAAAAATCCCATATGAAACACCACACATTTGTATTTCTCTATCTCTATATAAAAGTTATATGTGCCTCACTTTTGTCACCAACTCATTCACGCAAGTGTCAAAATCATCAAATAGTTTCATAAGTTTTAAAGTACTTGAATTTTCAACTTGGGTTATTGTTTATTATCCCTTTGTGCCCAACTTTACTTGGTCCTGTCCATGACCAAGAAACCCTACTTGAAAATGTATTTTTCTATTATTTGTAGGGCCTACTCAAAGTTATGTATTTCATAAAATATAGCAGGGAGAAAGTTTGAATTTTCTGTAATGTAGCACTGTTGATTGAGTTATTAACTTAATGTAAGATTGTAAATAAAACTAATCTTAAAAACATTAAATCAATTAGAGTTAGTGATTTTTCCTTAAATTGTTTATTTGAAGAAATAAGTATTTTGAAAATGTTAAAGAAAATTTATAAACATATAAAATGCGCTTAAATTGTAATTTTTTTAGTAGTTTGACTCTTATTGCCTCAAAGATCGAGCCCCATAAAATTGGTGAGACGCGAGAGAGCAAACAGTGCCATACAAATATGGAATCAAGTACTTTTTCTCTTGATATAATTAGATATGATTTATAATGTTTTTGAAAAGCGAAATAAACAAAATTGTTTTGTTACACAAAATCCTCCTATAAAACGAAATAACACCGCTTTTACAACAACAACAAAATCTTTAAATAAACACAAAATTAAGAAGAAATTAAGCAGAAATGTTGACCATTGATTACTATTTTGTTGTAGTGAGAGCTAACTTTAGTCTACAAAATTGTTAAATATGGAGACAAACTTGACAAAGAATTTTAAAGCAAGTATTATAAGGTTTCAATAGTAGATTTTAATTTTGTATATATTATCTCAATATGTAAATAACACTTAAACCCCTAAAATAACATTTACTTTGAATAAACATGAAATAACACCGAAAAGTGAGATTAAAAAAACTAAATTTAACTAAAAAATAAAACTATTTTTACAGGGCTCTAATCGTAGATTTGAGTTGGGGAACATTGAAATAGGAAAAAACTTTTTTAATTTATTTGTCTCTTTACTCAGTTTATACTTAAAGTTGTCAATATATATTAACTTAGTGTACACCTAAGTAGGATTTTTTCCCAAAATAAGTAAAATAATTGAAACTTGAAAGAATAATAACACTTAAGGATAATTATTTTCACTAAACCATTCCAAGCAAATTTCCACATTATTACTAGGCTCCAGACTACTTAAAATTGCACCAAAACATGTTGACATACTTATAATAGCAATTTTATCACTATCTAAATTATTGTAATCACAATCTGAATTTTCTCTATCACCATTAACGTTCGCCTAGCTAAAATAATTTTCACACAAATTACTCACTATTTTTGTCTCTCCTAGGAATAAGATATGAAATATGTGACACGTAATTGTGCATCAATGGAGTTATGCTTAGTTTCAATACAAGAAAAGCCAGTATAGTGAGCATTTTTGCAAATATATTGGCCTATTTTATCTTGGAACAGCTAGTTCAATTTATTTTTATTGCCAATCTGTTGGCGTATCAATCAAGCTGGCAGGGATTGATTTCTATGAAAAATACATGTCTATTTGAAATTCAATACTATCCTATTTAAAAAATATTTTGGAAAAATAGCTATAATTTTAGATAGTAAATAATGTTATTATAAATGTAAATTATGCTATAATTAGTATGTAGTCTATCATTCATGCACATGGTGAAGTTCAAACTCTTTTAAGGTTAAAAGAGTTAATGAGCCGTTAGCAAAATACACTAATGAGTTTAGATTCCAGAGGAATGTCAGTCATGACTGTCACAATTTTCACTGTTTAAGCAATCTAGGTTTAAGAAGATGTATTTGGCGATACACAACCTGATGTACAATTTTTTTAATTAATTGTAATTATTAAATAAAAATATAATTTAGTTGTGACGCCCACAGGTAACCATGGAAGTGTGGTAAAGAACAACCAAGGAGTCACAAGAGAAAACAGATAGTTTTATTTTAAATTAGTCAAGTATAAAGGTAATGAAGATACATCATATATTCCCAAAATGGCATTAGAGAGCCAATTTGTAGTCTTGCAATAAACATCAATTCAAGATGATTTAAACTTAGTCTTCATAAGTATACATCAGATATAAAAAACCCAAAGGGAACATAGTTAAAGTAAAAACTTTAGATTCTAAATCCTATACAAGTCTCCTAAATATTTGGCAGAAGACCATGATACAAATGGTTGTTAGTCATACGAAATTGTGAAGCAATAAAATTTACTTTAAATATATATACATATATAATAATTCATTCTGCCAAAGCAGACACAAAGATAATAAGATAAAGTGATTTAATCTAAAAATAATAAATCTCAACACTTGCCATTGAATTCTATACCTAAGTAACAATGGATAATTTAAATATATGATTTAAATTGAAGTATATAAATATATTTCATTAACCGCCGTTAGAATCTATACAAATTAACATGATAACCTGATTTGATCTAAATATATATACAATTATTCACGCAATTAAAGCGTGCATACATTAACAAAAAAACATCCCAGAAACTTGTAAAAATACCAATGTAATCGGTTAAATGAACTAAGTGAAGATGAGAGCACGCCACAAATACGCAATGAGTACTAACACAAATCATGATTTCCCATTGGGACAAATATTATTGACTCGCGGTTCATCCACGTTTAACCCCGCAAAAAAAACCATCTACAAAACATGATTATGTTAAAGTAAGCCCAAACAACAATTTAGAAAAGAATCCCTCCCCACTATTTATATCAGAACAGAATTTTGAATGAAGTCTCCTAGCCCTAGTTTATATCGGCACCCTCACCTTTGTGCAAGCCAGTGATACAATGAGTACCGAGGTAAACTATACCAGCCATTTTATAGCAAATACAATCTACACATGTTCTCAGAGGAGGGGGAAAGTAGGGCGGAAACAAAGAACAAAAGAAGGGAGATGACTAGCGTTCTCGAAGCTTAGCGATCAGTCCAGTAACCACTCGAAGTTTACAGAATATCCCAGATGGCGGAACCGGAAACGATCTTGATCAAGTTAAGTCCTTGTTTGTTGTGGGCGGGGCTTCGATGACAAGCGAGGCACCAACCAGAGTTTCGTTTCAGTCGATGTTGTTTAATCCAAGGGAGAGGATGCCATAGTGTGATTGTGCTCCATCAGACAGTGATGGTGAGTGTTGTAATTCAATATTACTGGGTTGTATGCGTTAGATGTTGTCATTTGTTGTAACATCGTTACATAGTGTAGCCAGTTATATAGTTTTTTAAGTTAACCATTCTGTTGATATTATTTTATTACATTTTACTGTGTTCTTTAGCATTGTGTTTTATCTTTCACTATTGTGTGAGTGTTAAATAATTAGTGTTACATTAGTAAGAGCTGTGCAGTTTGACACCATACAACCTGATCGACAAATGCAAATATTTGAAAGCCTACATGGATCAAGTGGCTCATACAACTTGGACCAACTGGTTGACAACCTCATGAATAGGAGAACAAAGTATTAAACAGCCAACTGGTAAACACGAGAAGACCAACTGGTAGACAAACATCGAGATGGATTCAGTTAAGAGTGGGCCAAATGACCGACAAGTTAATAAATTGCAAACAAAGTTCCCAACAATGGGGTTGTATATGGGAAAGAACATGTAAGATCAATCAATAATACTTTTTTTTGTAATAATATAAATCTGCTAAATATCAGCATTATGGTCACATGGTTTAATGCCTCACTTTCAGATTATACTGAATTTCCGGTGATGGGAATATTAGGGTTTGTATACTGATCAGATGGAAGGAGGTTTTTTTTACCTAAATACTTTTTAAACTCTCCTTCCATGCAAACGTGTCTACATTTTCTCTAAATTCTATCTCCCTCATTCATACATATATGTGTATAGCTCAAACAACTAGTGAGAAGTGAAGGAAAAAATAACAGATTAAATTATCATTAGTAACCGATGAGTCATTCACAAGAATTTATCTAAATGTATAATAAGAAAAAGAACACACGGATAAGGGAATCAATCCCAGGAACTTTGGCCTGGCAAGCACTTTGTTCACAATGTATTAGCTTGTCAGTAACTTGCTCAACTATTAAATGGAGTCATGCCGACATTTGTCAAGCAGTTGGTCCTTTTGAGTCGACCTGTTGGCTGTCGATAACTTTGTCCTCCTATGAATTTGTTTGTCGACAAGTTGGTTCAAGTTGTGTCGGCCATTTGAACCACCTACACTTTCAAATATTTGTTTAAATTTTGCCAACCAGCTGAACTGTCTATTGCTTTATCATCCTATGCATTGGTTTTGTCAACCAGTTGGTCTAATTCATATAAGCCACTTGACCCACCTATCCTTACATTTATTAGTTTACATTTTGTCAGTCAGTTATTGGTCTATCATATGATCCTACTCATGTCGACCACTGACCCACGCAAGCTTTAACATATTTGTTTTAATTTTGTCGACCAGTTGGCTGTGGATCCCTAGTTCTCCTATGCATGAGCTTGTCAAACAGTTGGCTGTCTATAACATGGTCCTGCAGCATTGAAAAACGCTAAAACCTATAAAACATCATCTCTACCACCCCTGCTGTACCACACAAAATCAGCTGATTCTCCATGTCCATATCATACCACATGACTGTATGAACCATGCTTGACAGCTCCAATTCCACTAAGAGTCTCTACCAGAGGTGTCAACCTAGATGATGTCATGCGTGACCTGCACGCTGACAGTGTCCAGACACCTACTAGCCTTCTCGAAAGGTCTGGATGAAACAGGGTATACCAAGAGATCCCCCAGTGTTGATGAGCAAATCTTCCCACAACCATCTCAGCAGTCGCGCTCATGGCACATCATGCGGCAGAAATAGTAACATACATACTCCGATGTGCTGTGATTGGATCACTCCCTTTCCGAAGTTGAGGGACTGTGTGCATATATACTCAGAACACCTAAAGATGTGATTAGCTCACTCCCCTTTCTCCCTCTGGAGAACAATGCGCATATAAATTGTGATTTGGCCTACAAGTGTCACTCTTGATGGCACTTCAGAACTGGTTATAAAGAATCTTCAAAGTTAACAAAAAGTGAGTAAAATTCTAATTTAGGTGTAACCTTAATTTTTATATTTTCTAAATTTATTTTTCATTGGCTCCTCCAGCCAGACATCTTGAACTCTAAACTTAATAGAATGATTAAATCTTTTACCTCTACAAAGTTTATTTAAACTTAAAATCCAGGACTGTGTTTTTCATTCAAGCTTTGACTTAAACAACATTAACTTTAATCATTAAATTTTTTTGGCATCTTTCTGACCTTTCCAATATTATTTTGTTGATATGTCCTTCTTGATTGAAATGTAAAGTAACTTTATTATGTTATCTCGATATTTTAATATTTTTGTTTGAGGTAATTTCCCTTTGAATATGATGCTTCACATCTTGATAGTAATCTGTGGGATTTAATCCCATAAGGATGTGTTGTGATAATAGACTTCTAGCCTATTTTTGACTAAATTCATGTTAGGAGACATTGATTATTGTATTAATGTCTTGTCAACCTTTGATTTGTGATATTTACATTGAGCTGGTTCCACTTGTATCCACCCTGTTTGATATTTTGCTAATGATAGTTTAACACTATAAAGTATTTGCAGGCTTACTCCCGGTGTTCTTATATTTATATTGTTGCAAGCAAAACCATACTTGAGGCAGCCCTAAATGGTCACCAGGCTTAAGCCACCCTTCAGAGCAATGGGGTGGGAGACATTCCAACAAGCCAGCCAAGCGGAGGGCTAAAGCGGACTGTTGGGACTTGAAAGACAAGAGTTGAGCAACATGACTGAGCATGTCAAGACTTGAGTGTGTGTTTTCGCATTGTAATTGGATGTTTGTGACACACTAGAGATACTGTAGTTAAGAGACATATTAATAAGTACCATCCCTGTGTAATACTGTAGTTTATAAATAGAGTAATAAATTAGAACTGAAACAATATTGTTAAGTGATTCTCAAAGGGGTTTTTTTCTGTCACTTTTTAATCACCACCCTCTGATAATTATTATTGTGTTTTTGGTATCTAATTTCATTGTTGCTCTTTTCTCTTTTCTCCAGAGTTGATGTCCCTTCTTTCCACCTGTAGTATGTTGCCTACTCAAAGTTGATGAGCAGGTAACAATCCTACATGTGTTGACCACTTGTCTGTCTACCACTTTGTCCCCCTGAGTCAAACAGTTTATTGTAGATCTGTTAGCTTACACCTCTGTATTCTGTATTTAATCAAGGGGACAGATAAATAGTATCTCATTTGCAAGATTTGAGTTTGCTACACACACACACAAAAAATTAATGATACCCTGTGAAATAGGTGTCACATTATTATTCATTTTAATTGGCACTTTGATCCTATTAATATTTAAGTACATGTTTTTATGTGTGTTTTATGGCACTGTTAACTAATGAATTATTATGTTTCACTTTCAAAAATAAATTGTTTGATTACTAGACCTCAATTAACTTAAGAGTTGGCATTCCCATCGTGTGAACTTCGAAATGCTACCTGCAAGCGATAACCAAATACAAATAGTGGTCAGGTCTATTTATCCTCCGAGCCCTTGGGAGTGAGTGACAACTATTTTGGTTTTAGGGTAATAAAGGGGTGTAGGGAGAGGGGGGGGGAAACCATAGAGAACTGTGTTATATTTAAAAGTATAGTAATCCATTTCAAGAGACAGAGCTACAAATATTATCATTGTATTGCTTTTTATTTTCACAAGCTAGCCTTTCAAATAATTGGAAAGGTTGTTAATTATATTTTGTATTATTTACATTATATAAATGATTTAATTAAATAATGTAAAATAAAAACATCAAGAAATAAGGCAGTGTGTTCATTGTAATAGAAACAAAAGTACTTGATTAGCCTGGAAACCATGTTTAATTATTTTTTTCCCTCCATTAAGTCTTTAAATAATGAACCTGTAAATTCTTGTATTTATATATAATATAATTAATTTAGCAGACACGATTAAAATAAGAACTCTATTGTACACACAGAAATATAACTAGTGAGTTCTGATAACATTTTGTTTAAGATTGGTAACACATGTCCCAAAATTAGATGTGGGTCTTTTATTTACATTGATAACCGTTTCCAGCCTATGGCCTGAGTCAGTTTTTTATTCAAGTCCTTTTTTTCCATACTAGCTTGCTAGGCCATCTTAGCTTCACATGCCTTAATCTAATTAAGACTAGGACAGGAACCACATCTAGTTCCTAACTGTGAAAGAGGAAACCCACATTTCACCAATGATACATTTTTCAGTCATGCCGGGAATTGAAGCCGAGACCCTTAGTTAATAATAATAATAATAATAATACTTAGCACCGCGTCTTACTACCCGTTCAGGTTATACGCTTTAAGTACTAATTGCTTTAATGGATTAGGAATTGGGAAGGTTTAATTAGAGGAAGTGAACCCGCATTTGCGTGGAGGGAGAGTGGAAAACCATTTAGGAAAAAAACCTCCCAGTTCACCCAACCGAGATTCGAACCTCAATCTTCCCGTCCTCAGCAGTCGAGCTCAACACGACAAGCGCGTTAGCCAACTACGCCACCGAGGCGGGTGAGACCCTTAGTTCAATAGGCAGACACGCTACCGACTGAGCTAAGGTGTCAGACGATTGTGGCTCGATTTTAATCATCGTTTTTCTATTACGAGGTGCCTTTGATCAAGAATTGCGTTACCTATAACAGGCCTCATAGCATATATTGGGTGTCAAAAAGTAGGGAAAGTAGGACATTTTGATTTAAAAACGTAGGAAAAGTAGGACTGCCAATTTGATAAAAAAAAAAGAAAGTAGGAGATGTTAAAAACACTATATTCACCTCATAGTGCCAACATAAAATAAATAATTAAGAACAAAGTTTTTATGTTAATGGGCCTGTAGCAAAAATAGGAAAAAGTATTTTATAAAAGAAGGAGAAATACTCACCCATCATCGACCCCTTGCAATCCTTCTTTAATCTCCCCCTCCCCCCACCCCAATTTAATTTATTTTCTCTTTAGTACAGTATTTATTTTACTTTGTCATTTCATTACAAATCCATATTTGCAAATAATGATAGTGAAACAAAACAAAATGACATAAGTTAAAATAAACCGTCTTCCAAATAAAAATAAAATATATTTTTTTTTAAATCTGTGAAACATTATAAAAACTATTTTTTTTACTCCCATGTTTTACTACCCGTTAGGGTTATATGCAAAAAAAAAGAAGAAATAATCACTATTTCAATTGTTTTTGGGTGTCTTTAATTCATATTGACTTGTGCAAAAGTAGTCTAACATTGTTGTCTTCCTCTTTGGAATTCGATTTTGTTTGTTTCTTAACTTCTCAAAATCAGTCACGTTCCTCCAATTTTTTTTTAACCGGAGATTCTAGCGTAGTTTGAGCTGTTTGCAAATCTTGCGCCTCAGTTGGGTATAAAAGCGAGGGAGACCACCACTCAGCACTTCAGTCGGAGTAGTGGGAGGAGCTCAACAACAACGACTCATGTCAGGAAAGGACTCCAAGAGAGCACTCAGTCTCCAGATCAAACTCGTAGAGAAGAAACCCACTGAGCAAGGAGGATCTCCACCGGCCGTGGACCCTTCACACGAGCCTGCTAGCGAACCGGACTCTATCATCATGGACACAGACTCCACAGTTTCAACCCAGGGAACACCGATCAAAATGGACAGCGAGGTATGGGACAGCTTCGGCGCAGAAGAACCATCTACTCCAGACGTCCTCACAAAACCGGAATTTGGCTACATCACTCGTTTAGCCAGCCAGGCTCCAACACCCTCTCTACGTCTTGTTATTACCTCGACCATGAGAAGGTAATAAAGGGAGAGGATATAAACTACATAAACATAAATGGAATCTGTAAAAATACGTAAATTCAACAAAGAGTTATTTTATTCAATAAATGACAAAAGCGCCGATGAAAACAAATGGTCTCATTATATCATAATGAGTTCTGATGGAAATCATACTCGAAGTAAACAACTTTACGACATTAAGTTGTGCAAGTATTTAAATAAAAAGGAAACATGATATCTATCACATAATTGATAGATCGGTCTATATGAGACAAAACTACAGAGTAATTATTTAAATGTGTTACAAAAGTTATAAGGGCCTAATGGGCACCTTGATATTGTTCAAAAGGTTTCGTTATGCGCAGACAACGATATCTAAACTTGAAAGAAAAGTAAATGTTGACGAAATACAATACACTTTACATAAACGTGAGAGATTGACTACCAGACACAAGCCAATCACCCACGGGACTACTCGACCTGACAGAATATGGAACACACAGTTCCCAAACTAAACAAACAAACTGAGTTGTTCAAAAGGAACTCACGTTACAAGGTTATACTAATTCAAGTTTCAAAAGGTTATATCTCGTTACGTTAATTCTAACTAAATATGCTAATACCAAAAGTTACAATAAACAAAAACGGGAATACTCTGCAAATTCAAACAAATAAATATAAATCTGACAACTTCTAATTATTACGTAACCCAAAATATATACGTGAAAAAGTACAATAAAAAGACTAGCGCCCGAGCGGCGACATTTAAATTTAAGTAGATGATCAAAAAAAGAATTTAATAAATTTTAAAACAGAATATTTTCTAAGTTCGAAGATTAAAGAAAAAAGTTAGAGTCCATGACTCCACTCGTCTAAGCGACGAAATACGAAACATTTACAAGTCCTTTTCCTAGCCATTGCCCAGCTCCATGGCAATGTCCTGTCGTAGATCGTCGAAGGTAGAATAGTCTGTCTTTACACTGTAGCATAGCCATTATATAGGGATTTTCATTGTTGTTATTGGGAAACAAAACACACGTCGTGACGTCACGAGGCCTGCAAAACTTGTCGATTTCGATGAACGTTGATCTTGCTCCATTGGACTATAGTGGATCATACGATGTTTCTAAGTAAGTTTCTCCAGTGTCCGCCAGAGGTCAGCAACGTAGTTGTCTTCTAGACGAAGTAGATAATCGTAGGTTCATTTTCTCGCACGTACAGCTGAAGTGCGGAGATGTGTTGGTAGATTCGCCGGCTTCTCATGCTCCATTCGCCGGTCTTGGTTTACCGCGAGTCGTCCAGCCTAGCAGGTTTCTAGAGACAGCATATTCAAACGGTAAGTACGTGGATATAATATATTTTACATTGGTTTGATACGAGTTGTGAAAGATATTGTCCAGCATGGTTATATTATTTCTTCTTAGCCTACATGAACTACAACAGCGAACAATACTATTGTAGGGATCCTAAGATAAATTGATTTTATTGGGGCGGGTAGTAAGAATTGAAGCGTCACATCCATTAATGTTCGTAGTGGGCGTGGTCCAATTGTAACATTACACATCATAATGTTACAAAACCTACGCAAGACGTCGTCCAAAGGAGATGGCGACCAGCAATCAGGACCTGGTCTACCAACTGCAAACCTTGCAGGAAACCATGGACACTATGCAGGCCCGATTCGACCAAATAGCCAACAGGTTTGGATCAACAGATCAAGATGCACCAACGACTGGTGCTGGGGGTCCGCCTCCTTCTACGGCAGGACCCACACCGACGTGGAATGTTTCATCGGCAACGAATGCCTGGGCATCGTTGGAACCCATCAACACTCTGAAACTTGCAGCTTCCAAGGACCAGGCACTGCGCCTAGCACTGGTCGCCAAGGCAAAATCACTAGAATTACAGCCCAGGCGGGACGCCCACGAGATGAAGTTCCTCCTGGACCTCATGGCAGAGTATCAGAACCTGCCAGTGTCAGCCAAACAGAAGCTGCTCCACCGCCTTAACATGCTGTCCATCGCAGTCACCAAATCTTGGGCTGAGGCTATCAACGCGGTGGAAGACGCAGCATCAGTGGCCATCTATCCACAAGGGTACCAGCCCTTAACAGCACCTCAAGTCATCTACCGGGATCGGCCTGGGGGGAAGAGGTGTGGGGAAGCAGAGGAAATAACCAGATGGTGACAGCGAG
>CABFOV010000127.1:256928-294939 GCA_902141375.1 Timema poppense
AGCCATCAAGACACTGTATCCTTTGTATAATACAGCACACTTCAACCTCTACCAAACCAAACGGTTTCTTTCTTCTGGAGTTCAAAAAATAGGAAAAGTAGGAGTTTTTCCTCAAAAGTAGGGAAAAAACTAGCCCTGCTATAAATATATTATAACCAAAAACAAATAGGGGTACATTACCTAAAGCAACAAACATAAAAAAATTATTTTCTCTATATTGTGTGATTCCAATTCACACGAATATATCATATACAAAAACCAATAAGGGTGTGTTACCTAAACCAACAAACATAAAAAGTTTATTTTCTCCATTATGATGATGATTCAAATTTATATAAATATGATAACTATATTGTTTGGAAATGTATTATGATTTTCTAAATGTCAATGGCTGTAGCGTGTAAATGGTTTGTAATTTTTTTTAATTTCTTATATATAAATATGGTATAAATATAATTAAAATTGTAGCGTCTTTTATCTCATGATTTATCATTGTGTTAAACACCTTCCCTCGCCTCAAAATTGCTACCGCATTAAAGTAAATATTGTCCTTCAACTTCTTTTTGGTTTTGATTAAATCATGGTATAGCCAATTTCCAGAGTTAAAGCATAATATTTAAAAACACCCAAAGCAGAAAAAAAGCTAGCGTGGTTAAATTTATTTCATAAAGCAGAAAAAAAGCTAGCGTGGTTAAATTTATTTCATAAAGCTTCCTCGAGTCGCAGTGGTAGTATAGGGGTTGAGTCGTTGGGTCAAAATCAATCAATTGACGTTGATGGGGAGGTTGAGGTTTGCATCTCGGCCGAGAAAATTGAAAATGGTTTTTCACAGGTGATTTATCACTATGGTTTTCACATCTTCACTTCACGCAAATGCGGGTTAACTTCCTCTTAACTATCTTTACTATCCCTACCCCATTAGATTAAACCACTAATAGACAGTGTCCAGAATGTAAAAAAAAAAATAGCTTCTCATATATTATTATTATTATTATTATTATTATTATTATTAGTATTAGTATTAGTATATGTGAGATGAAATGAAGGACCTACAGTTTAACGTGGAATCCGAACCACGGTGGAGGCCTGGCATTCCCCACATTCACAAGATGTATTGTCAGAGGTGAAGGAAGGGATTGGTAATCAGATAAATCTGTGCCGGGACCGAGGATTGAACCCCGTACACCAACATAGAAGTCTGACACCTTACCCCTAGACCGCCAGGTCACCTTCCACTCTACTATTTTTCAGTTCAGTTCTAATGTAACCTTGTGTGAGTTTGCTGCATAAAAAAAATTGCTAGTCAGTGTGAAGGAGTGTTTTCTTTCATTTTCCCTCATTTTGCAAGTATAATTCTAGTGTAAATTTTGTGATTTTTGGTATGGTTTTTTTAGAGAGAAAAAATCACTTATGGTACATACAATACGATTCTTAAGTTTTGTCCTTTTTTTAAATAATTATCATTTAATTCTTTATATTTTTGTGAGTGTTAATTGATAGTATTAGATTATTGGTTTTTTAATATTTATATATTTTGCCTAAATGTGAAGATTTTATGTACATTAATTGACAGTCAATACAGTGTATGTGGCGAATTTTCTTAATATATATGGGTCATTCTCAAATTGAGGAATAATTTATATCTCCTGCCTATATTAATAATAATATTTAACACCGCGTCTTACTACCCGTTAGAGTTATACTCTTTAAGTACTAACTACACTAATGGATTAGGAATTGGGAAGGTTGAATTATAAGAAGTGAACCCGCATTTACGTGGAGGGAGAGTGGAAAACCGTTTAGGAAAAACCACCCCAGCTCACCCGACCGAGATTCGAATCTCGATCTCCCCATCCTCAGCAGTCAAGCTCAACACGACAAGCACATTAGCCAACTATGCCACCGAGGTGGGTCCTGCCTATATTAATATCTTGCTATTTTTAAAACAAGCAAAAACTTTTTTTGTAGTAAAAAGTGTATAAAGCTTAATAGAAACATTTAAATATGGTAATGTTAAAAACTAATTAGACCAAATGATACTTAAAAGTCCTTTTCATCACCGCACCAACTGTCCCCACCACTGAATTTTGACGTTCTATTCAAAAATAAAGAAAATAGAGTAAAAATATATAGCCACGGTAAAATATTCTATAATATTGTTATTTTCATTCGAAGAATTCATGTGAATTAATTTCAACATTTTAGTCGATGTATGTTTGTTCCCAAGTAACGCACTGGACAAATACGATATTTTGAATTTGATGCTAAAACCTTCCAGAATGCTCCACTGTTCCCCATTAGCAGTAGTGTGTTGTCCTGTGCCTACAAGTTCTTGTTATTTAATTATTTATAAAATGTATTTAATATTATTCAGTCAACGTATAAAAATTCAGGTAAATTGTATAGAGTATGTTAATCGCAAATCACTTCGCTAACGTTAATATCCTTTTGACTTTTTGAAATAACTAACTCAATACCAGTTTAGCTGAACGTAAATGGAGCCAGGAAATAATCTCAATGTTTGTCTGTCACTTTATACTTATATTGTGGCTATGAAAATCAAAGTCTGCCAAAAACATCATTTTGCTAACGCTTACTGTGCTAATGTTGCTTAGTAACAAAATGGTGTCATCGCCTCGCTAACGCCAATTAGGCGACAAAACTAATGACAGTCACGTAGCTTACATACGGTAAGTAGGGTGAAATTTTCAATGTAATTAACAATTTATTCAAAAAAAATATATGTATTTAAATTAACCTTTTATAATGTCGGCAATTCAAATATTTGGTTGAATCTTCATAATTTATTATACCTTAAAAAAAATATGTAGTGGGCTTACTACTGTGACAAAAATGAATAAGAAGAAAATATTTTTAGTTATTTTCTTCACTTTTAAGGTTATTTGGAAAAAGAGCACTAGGCTAAATCATGGTTTAAATTAGGAGGGATAGCCAGCACACTTACCTTGGTGATACTGGAGTAGAAATTGTTTAGATAGAACACAAAAAACACACAAACACATTTTTAAGGACAAGCTTTCACTGTCACAGACAGCTTCATCAGGGTCAAGAGAGTAGACTGCCCCCTCCTATCCCTTCTAATTTAAACCATTTCTTCACTTTTAGAAATACTGGACTATTTATAATTTTTCTTCCTACAGAATATTCATGAAAAATGGCCAATCAATGTATGTAATCAAATAGTTGGAGTTCTTTCCAACTCCAAAAATTGTTCATAAGGGAAATAGTATTTTTTAATAGATTCTAAAACTTTGTTAAATTGTAGATGTTTGAAGAATTGTAATTTAAAACAAATAATTTATAGCACCAATAACATTTGTTAGGTTTTTTCAGTTCCTTGGCCTAGAGCCATTTTCGTTTGCGTTATTAATATTTAGTTGTGTTGAATCACTGATGTTATTCAGAATGACCCTTTTTGCATTTGAAGAGTAAATAGTATAAAACTTATTTAATTGTTAGTTTTGATTAAAAAAAAATGTGCATGTGAAATTAGGGTATAAGTTTTATTTGGCCAAATTTTGTTTCTCAAAGTCTAAAATTAGCTTGTGCTGTTTTCCCAAACATCACTCTGCTAACGCCCGTGTCACCTCACTAACAACAAAAAAATCACTTATTTCTCATTAACAGTCTTAGTGAAAAAATAAATATTATTACCTATTATTAATATATGAGCTATTTAAAACATAAATAAAAAATGAGAAATGCAAAACTTATTTTTCTTTGGATTTTGGAAAATATGACGTTACTAACCTGTGAATTTTGTTTGATTCTTCACTTACAAAATCCTAATTCCAATAAATTAAGAAAAATGTTTCTTTTTTATATTATTGTTAGAAAAATGGTATACTTGGTAAAAATATATATTTTATTTAGATTTTAGACATTTTAATGTATTTATGTGCATGTGAAACAGCATTAGTGAAGTGGTGGATTAGGGGTAACCACTTTGGTAAAACTAAAAGAAAAAAACAGGAGAACTTGTTAAACTAAGCTCTGCTGGTACTTCTTTGATAATTTTTTTGTATTCAGGTAATAAATTATCTATTTCCTGAAATTTTTATGTTTTTATTTTTGGATTTCCTATTTGTCCCTCAATTTTAGAATGACCCATATCATAAATTGGTAAAAAAATACTGTACAACTGGTATAATTAGTGGAGATCTAGTAGGCTAGTCAAAGAATTTGTTTTAAAAGAATATTCACACAAAAATAATCTTACAAAAATAAAGCTATGAATTACTTTTGACACCCAAAAGGGAAATAATATTAAAATATTTTGCTTAGACTATAAAATAGTGTAATAATATGTGAGTTAACTAAAAATTCTTTAACATATTAATGCCATGTTGTTTACCACTTCATTGCATAATGTACACCATGATGGCATGGCATAAAACAACAGGTCAAGGATGTTAACAGTTCATTTTTATAATTTTTTTACCATTTAGCATCATTAATTACATAAAACACAGAAAAAGTCAGCCGTCAATATAAGATTATTTAATTAATGATTTAAGATGCCAATGTTGCGGATATCAAGGTTTTAATCGAGCTCTGGTGTACTGAGGGTGGTTTGCAACTCTCCCCCCATGCAAATACAGGTACACTTCCTCTAAATTTAACCTTACTCATCCCTAACTCATTAGTACACTATGTGTATAGCCTGAACACATAGTTACGTGGTGCTAAAAAAATTGGAATTGGTTGTAGCTAGGTAATAAAATAGTAGGTAGTAAAATCAATTTTACATTACTTATTGTGTACTTATTTTTTCTTAAGAGCATATCAACAGAGCTAGTGTTGAGAAAAGTCCCAAAGATAGGGTTTGCGTCGCTTAGGATATACATGGTGTCTACTCACCATGACCAATGAAATCCCCGACAATTTCCCTGATCATTTCCTAAAATTCCCGACTAAAAAAGTATGTCACATCCTCCTAACTCGCACCCCCCCCCCCTTCACCACCCTCAGTTTTCTATTAACCATTTTTATGAATAATAATACATTTTAAAATTTGAATATTTTTTAATTAGTATTAAAATTGTTTACTATTAATTAAAAATATATTACACAGCTACAAACAAAAAAATGACATAATTTACTGATTTAATGATTATCGTATTTCATATGTTGAGTAAAATGTCATTTTCCAGGATTTTTATTGTGATTTACCAAATTCCCGACTTATTCCCGTTTTTTCCCGATCACTTCAAATTCCCGGCTAATTCTCGTTTTCCCTGATTTTCCCGGATGGTAGACAACCTGATATAGTGAAACAAAATGTCACCAGTCTGTGCCAATGACAACCAAAAATCTTGTGTTCAAGGTGGCCTCCAGAGCGTTGGAATGGTTGGAAATGCGTGGGGGAGAGGAGGTGAAGGGGGGTATGCAGCCACTGGTATACAGTCATCTAAGACTACCCGATTGTATAAATTAGCTATTCATTGCATTGGTATCTCGGGGTGCGTGTTGGAGGCTATAGCCGAGAGAAAAGTGTTTTTTGCACCATACCACAGCTACCCATTCTCACTACACACATTTTAATCATGTTGGTGTGTAGGGGATGAGTAAGATAGAGTTTAGAGAAAATGTACCTATATTTGCATCAAGAGAGGTTGGTAAACAATTTATGGAAACCTTCCTCAGTAGATACGGGCAGGATTCGAACTCCAACCTTCCATCACCAAAAAATAAAACCAAACTAGCCTAATGTTTAGTCCGCGCTCCCACTAATGTGATTTTATATCAGTTATTTTATGGTATATATTTAAAATCATTATTATACAGTTAGAATATTTAAAAAAATCCAGATGTTATTTGGGTCAGCGATATCTTTCAACTAGTCCTCTTATTATTTTTATTTTTTTAAATAAATATTCATAAAAATAGGTATTGAGATTTATAAAAAAAACATAGCTCTGCTTGAAATAGTTATATAAAGGTTTTTTGTTATTAAAAACCATGTACATTTTGAAATTAAATTTTAATCATCCATATTATGTTCTCATTAGTTTGGGTCCACTTGTATCCATGCCACTGCTATGCTATAGAACCAAAAATATACTAACAAGTAACAACATTTACTGTCACTAAATAATGGTTCGCAATCTTACAGCCCATGGATCACATCTGACCCGCGAGACATATTTGACTGGCCCGCTCATCTGCAAATAATTGTGTACTACTTTTACTGTCCGACTTAGACATAATATATGCACACAAAACATAATAGTTTAATTTTAGTGTGTATATAGTTATGAATAACAGAAAACACACAGAAAAATATCAAAATATACTTTTTTTTTATCGTTTGAAATATTTTACTGTGTGAATGTTTATTTACATAATTTAATAAATACTGCTTCAAGTATTTTGCTATGCCACTTACTAATCTGGGAGAATATATTTTTCTAAATATTTTAATTATAATGATTTTAAATACAAGCAATCAAATAGCTATTATAAAGCTATATCGCTGGACACGCTAATTAAACCTCAGATTGTTATGGTCCAATGTGACATTGTCATTGAGGTCAGGGCTCAGATTTCAGTTGAATGTACAAAGAGTGGTTTTTCCTTTAAGATTTTTTGCATTCTCTTAGTACAAATGCTGTTTCATTTCCTTTAAATCAGGGGTTCCCAAACTGTGCGTCGCTACATTCTGGGGCGTCGGCGGTCTTGGTCTGGGGCGTCGCGGCTATAAGGAAAAACTAAAGCTTATAATGTTTAGTGAAATGCCACATGCAAATTTTCAATACGTGTGCTCATACATATTTTAAAGAATGAAATATATCATAAAAGAGAACACATTTCAACATTATGAAAAGACTGTACACATTATATCATGTACAACAAATTATGTCTACTCTAATTATTTCTTATTCAGTTTTGTAATTTTGTTCTAGTTTTTTATTTTTACATTTAAAAGAAAATACGAGTTAGTAATGTAATTGACCATTTTCTTTTTAAAAAAATGTCACCAAATAGAACTTGGGCATTTTTTTTAAAATATTGAGTTCAAGGGCAAAATCTTAAATGTGAAGGGTGGCGTGAACTCAAAAAGTTTGGAAACCCCTGCTTTAAATTATATCTTCTTTAGCCATTAACTACTAGCATGATTAAAATGTTCTTAGTTCTGGCGGATAGCGAGACAAGCTGCTAAAACAAAAGTATAATAGGTCCAATAATATATTTAAGCTAACATGTTTGTAAATTTTATTTGAAATTAGTAGGAAAATAGGTAGGTTTGGAAGTGAGCGCTGAAAAATCTGAGTACATGGTCACACAGAGAGCGCTGAATAACAACATTTTATAGGGTTAAAGAATTTAAATATTTGGAAACAATTTTAACTAGGAACATTAATATTAGATTGTAAATTAAAAAAAGAATACATTAGAGAAATGCATGCTACTATTCGGTCAGGAAATTGTTGACATCTTGTCTGCTGTCCAAGAATTTAAAACTCAAAATATACAAAATCATTTTATCAGTTGTTATCCATGGGTGTGAAATGTGGTCTCTTACCTTACATGGCAAAAACAAATCAGGTGCTTAGAAAGATATTTTGTCCAGAAAGGGTTGAAGATACTGGAGAATTGAGGAAATCACATAATTATGAGTTACATACCTTGTAATCATCAAAAGACATTGTTAGGATGATTAAATCTCACAGATTACAGTGGGAAGGAGATTAAGTGTGAATGGGAGAATCTAGAACCGTGTTCAAAGTATTGACAAGCAAACCCAATGAGCAGAGTCCAACGGAAAGACCTAGACACAGATGGGAGGATAACATTCTAGAAAGGATGTAATAAGGTGGACTAGATAGAACTAGCTAAGGATAGGGAGGGGGTGGACTGGATAGAGCTAGCTCAAGAAAGGGAGAGGGTGTAATGAGGGGAATGGATAGAACTAATTCAAGATAGGGAACTTACTCTGATTACATTGGTTTGAAAGTAAAGTCAACAGTGTTTGCAAACGTGGAAAATGTTGGACTACATCCTACTTTACCATTTTCACTACACAAACAAATCAAGTAAATAAATAAGTAATAGAATTTAAAATATAGAGTCTATTAATTAATTTAGATATATTTAATTCATTATAAGTATAATGTCATCTAAACTTTAAACATAAATAAAGTCCGTTCACGATAGGTTTTTACCTAGGTAACAATTCGAAAAGCATATGTTTAAGTTTTGGGTTGCCAACACTTGTAAAATTATTATTATTATTTAGTCCAGCGTCTAACTACCCGTTCGGGTTATATGCTTTAAGTACTAATTACGCTAATGGATTAAGAATTGGGAAGGTTGAATCAGAGGAAGTAAACCCGCATTTGCGTGGGAGGGAGGGTGGAGAACCATTTAGGAAAAAATCTCAGTTCACCCGACCAAGATTCGAACCTCGATCTCCCTGTCCTCAGCAGTCGAGCTCAACACGACTAGCGCGTTAGCCAACTACGCCACCAAGGCGGGTTAACCCTTGTAAAAGATCACTGTTTTGTTATAAATGTAAAGATCTTTAATTACCTGTTATATATTACATTTAAAATAGCGTTAACTTAAGTTTTCTCATACTATTTTATTTTTTAAATCATTTCTTTTTATCCAACTCGAAAAACAATATTTTAACATAATTAAAAGTACTTATTCTTCATTTTGGAACGTTATGGATTTTGTGTAATATAGTGCACACATCAATACCTTTTAATACAGGCATCATCATATTTACTTGGAAAAGAGAAAATTCTTGTCATTTTTTTTACATACAATAAATGATTTTATGATTATTTTATCGTATTATTGAAATAATTAACTGAATAAAATATTTTCATCAACTGCGTGGGTGCATCATTGTAAAAAAACTTGTTTACAGTCATGTTAAACCATATGGTTTAAATTCGTCGGTCACCATTTTGAAGCTATGTTCGTTAGAAGTTTTTGTGAAAGTGGTGTGATTTTTTTTAACGTGAAATAAAACGATAAATAAATTTTGTGTCCGTCCTCAAATAAATATATAAATAATATTGGCCTAAATTACTGTGGTTAACTATCATATTAATATATTACCATCATTTTTCGTTAGTCATCCAAAGTGATAGAGCTCGCTGTTGGCAGAGTGATATATTAGGGACTACTTTTAGTAACATTTTGATCTGTCATCAAAGTAAACTTAGATGGTGAATGAATTATATGCCTATTGGGATAGTAAGTATATAATATAAAACAAAACCTCTACAATCTTTGGTAACAGATACATCCGCTCACAGGGGTTAGTTTCATAAAAAAAAAACTATCCGGTCTCGGACAAGTCTATGTTCCAATAGCTAACCAGACTGAATATGTTTCATGCTAAGAATTAATCATCAGTCATAGTTTTAGACTGGATAGCTTAATGGTATTGAATGTTCCAGAAATGTATATAATATATTATTATGTAGTTTTACTAAATTATCAGCTCTTTGGCCCTTTCGAATTTTCTCATAAAAGTGTTTCAATGCTTCAGAGTGCTTATTCCTTTTGCCTTTTACATATCTCCTGCCCTTTTTAAACTTTCATGAGGCCTTTTTTTTATTAATGAAATATTCTTCCCATTATTATTATTATAATACAATGCACACTTCCCAAAATACATTCAATACATGTACAACCAGCTGCGCTGAAAGAAACCCTGTCACCAGTGGTCACACTTGCCACTGTGACTCGAGGAAGGCAGAAGGCAACAAACACTTCTTAGGGAGCGGTGAAGAGGGCAAGAGCGATATGCTTTACAAACATGCCAAGAACCCCTGGTGACATAATTATGATTTCAAGGCCAGCTAGCAAAGAACAGAAAGGAATCAGAAGGAATAAGTAATTCAAAACTGTTGTTATCTACTCCGATCAAACTGGGCCGTACCATTGCGGCTATTGCGGGGTTGCATCAAATATATTTTCAAAATCTGGGGGTAAAATGTGAAGCTCATAAGCTGGTAAAGTGTTGTATAGGTTCCAGAACAAATATGAATGTAAATGAAGCACCGTTATAAAGTTAAAAGAAGTAGGCATTAATCGAGATGTTTCCCCTCTTTATTACACTTGTTTTAGTATGCAACATAACTAAGTGAATATTGCACATAATTGGCAATTATCCACGCATTTTATTGAAGGTTGAATAAAATAATATTTAGTTCACTTAATAGAGCTGCCTGAATACCACTAACATGCCAAATATTCGCATTATTTGGTTTTCCCAAAACTCTTTGCCCCAGATGTCAAAATGTCACACTGAGTAGGTACTGTGTGTAATGTACATACTTAATTTATATTTTATGCACTTATTGAAGTTTGGTTTAGGAAGACATAATAATATATATAAAATAATCATGTTATTAATTTTGGGTCATACCCCCTTAAGTGCCTATTTTGTTGCCTAAAACCCATAGTTTTACTGCCTATTCCAACATTCATTGGTATCTCAAAACTCACAATATCACAATACCCATATGACAGCTTTGCATGGAAACAACTATACTCTAATAGACTTTGAAGGTTAGATTAAGCTTATTTGATTATTTTTTTAACTAGGCCTATAAACACAAAAGATTATTATTTTATTATGATTAAATGTAATTGGTGTTTTAGTGTATAAGAGTTTTTTAAGTTGGCAATTATGTAGCTATATCAACCAGTTTTTTTCGTAGTTACTTAAATGAGTTTTTGTAAGAGGGTCAACTTAAGACTAGGGCAAGAGTTTGATTTATGTTAAGTCACTAAAAGAATTGATCTAAAATATGTGTATGGTAAAAATAATCCTTTTTAGAGTGTTTATAATAAGAAAGATAATTAAACAAGCTTAGGCCTAACAAAAACTTTCAAAAAAATTATGGACTAATCAATCAAATTTAACCTAAACTATAAGGTAAATTAAAATGCTATTTTGTACGGATTAATACATTTAGAGAATCTAGTTATTTTGAGAACAATATGAGGTGAGGACAGGATTCTTTATTATTTTCCAATGTCAAATTATTAGAAATATGTTTTATAGCAGCTATAGGCCTACATACAAGATTCTTACGATTTCTACTATAGCAAAACCAACCATGTTAAAAAAAAATCCAAATCATAAGAAAATATTCTAAAACATTTGACAATATTCCATAGAATTGCGCAGAACAAAACGTTCCTTGTGTTAAGAAACTTTCGCAGAACAGTTAAGACGACTTAGATTCTAGCCCAATGGTGATTTTATGCATTAATTAATAAGCATTAACTTAAGCGTCACAAGCTCCACAGTTTTATTTTTTTAAGCAAGACACATAGATTTTAACATTATTATTTATTGTTTTACTATCTATATTGAATAAACGTTTACATCCTCCAACAAAACAACTTGAAGCATATCATCACACATCTCAACTGCACTGTGCATGAGCAGATCGTCAAATATCTCAACTGCGTGGAAAATCGTTTGGGGTGAGATTTTTTTAGGCAAAATATTAATGTTTTCACTTTAAAAAAAACCAAACGACTTTATAAACTACTCTTTCATGTGTGATTATATAAAAATTACAGAGCTTTACCTAACCTTTCAGGTGTGGTAAACTAAATTTATATTGGGCCTAACTATCTATAGGTCCTGTGCTTAAAAATAAAAAATTATGTGAGCTTTCTATTTTTTGAACATTTTAAATTTTTTAACACTTTTGTTTTGTTATAATAGGAAACTTCAGTATCTTTTAGTGTTATAGATGCTAAAAAAACATTAAATTCATCATAATTTGACAGAGAAAAAAAAAAAGAATGCCACCATTGGATCACACTATTACCACTATTATTTCCAAGCAAAGTTGTCATCTGTGTATTCTGATAGACATTTTAATTAATTATTTAGTCAGCCAATCAAAATAATTTAATGGTTGACCTTTTTGTTTTTTATGGAGCTGCAAGGTAAGAATTTTTTGGTAACAGTTATTTGGTAGTGTTATTTTCTTGAAAATATATTTTTTTTAATAAATTGTGTGTGTAGTAAACACTAAGTATGATTTTCGGAATATTAAATATACGTTTATTACTTTTAAGATTCTTTAACTTTTAGTAAATCATACAGGCCCTACAATAAAATCGAAACCTAACTTTTGAAATGTTAGCTTTCAAAGATTATTAACTTACTTTCTAGTTTCAGTAAGGAGTTCATATTTTGCTTGAGGAAGCGTACGTGTGACTGTCATGTTGTCATGTGGTTATATACAAAGAAAACTAGAACTTTACTCTTTTTTACTATTGTTATAGTAAAACACGGATCAAATATCTAAGAAGTAGCAGTATCCTAATGTCATTATTTAATTGATATTATATTTAGTGAATCTCAGTGAGTAATAAATATAGATTTAGTTTAGCATAGCATTCAGCAAATGTGTTAATATTATGTGTTTAACTAATTATCGCTAGGAAGCGCTGTTTTAACCTATTTGAGTTCGTCAACTGATTCTTCTTAGTTTTGAAATGCTGAATAGCAAATAGAATACTTGATACTGGCACCAAACAAGTCTTCAAGCGTAAATTAATATTTACTCCTTCCTAGACCAAAAGTAATTAGTCGGTATCAACCAGTGGTATTAAAATTGTGGGCCAAATTTAAAATAGGAACACTTTATGGTGGATTTTAACGTGAACACCGTTGTTGTGAATGGTGATGGAAGATTAGTTTAATAAGATTAGGGTAAAGAAAAATTAGCAATAAATTAAACTAGAAAATAAAATTACTTCATTACTTGTTCTTAGTTTATTCTTTTTGTGAGTGTGTAAGAACTAATAGTGAAATTGTGTTAATCATTTATAATTGTGGGGTGCCTAGCAGAAGGAAAAGACAAGTTTGAGGAAGGCTTAGAAAAGCATATGGGAAAGGAGTGTCAGGTAGTGAAGGGGGAGCTTAATGCAAAATTAAGAAAAGAGAGAGGATGATTTAAGGAGGTGTTAGGGAAAGAAGGTTGGCGAGAGAATAATAAGGAGGGTAGAAGGCTGTTGGAGGGTATGTTTGAGAAATAAAATGAAAGCGGTAAACATCTGGTATAAGAAGGAAATAGAAAGTCATAAGATCACTAGATACAGTTGGGATGGAGAGTAAAAGTCGGTAATAGACTACTTTCTCTTGGATGAAGAAATGAAAAAGGCAGACCGTAAACATCAAGGTAATACCAAGTGTATCCTTAGATAGCAACCACAGGTTGTTGGCGGCATACATAAAGATATGGTAATGTAGGAGAAAGGTAGTAAGACGAGAAAGAAGAATAAGGATGTGGAGGCTAAAAAATAAAGAGGAAAGAAAGCTGTACCTAAGAAGGACAAGAAGCTTGTTGACAAAGATTGAGATGTAAAGTGTAGAGATGGAATGGGAAAAGTTTAAGAACAATTTAGTGGAATCTGCAGAGAAGATATGTGGGAGGGCAAGTAATAAGAAGAAGTGGCAGGAGACAACCTGGTGGAATGACAGGATATGTGAAGCAGTGGAAAAGAATAATAAAGCATACAGAATAAGTTTTAAGAATAGGAATGAGAAACAGAGGAGAAGAAGAAAAGAGTGAAGTGAGTTGTACGGAAAGCAGGAAGGAGTGGGTGCAAAAATGGACAACACTGCTGAAAGGGGACGTGGAAGGAAGTTAATAAGGTGTTATATAGCCGAGTAAGAAACATGAGGAGAAAGAAAAAACAAGAAGTTAAAATGATAGATGAAAATGGAAGAGCGTTGAAGACAGGAGAGAAAGAAAAGGATCTATGGCCGATAACTTTTGGGAAGATGTTCAACCTGGAAGAGGAAATAGATGAGAGTGAAACAGAGGACCAGGAAGAAATGTCAGAAGATGAGAAAACAGGTGGAGGATGCATTAAAGAAAATGAAACAAGGAAAAGTACCGTGTGTGGATGAACTGACTGTGGAAATAATAAGAGCAGCAGGTGAAGTAGATATACAATGGTTATGCAGGGTGCTGAGATTGGTTTGGAAGGAGAAAAAGTACCGGAAGGATGGAAAAGTGGAGTTATAATAGCTATTTTCAAGAAATGGAGAAAGGAAGAGGTGTATAAATTATAGGGGGATAGCACTGATATGACACTGTACAAAGTAGATATTAATATGAGAAAGACTTGGTAATACTATTCATGGATGTGGAGAATACATATGATAGCGTGGATAGAAATAAATTTGGAAAGCGATGGAGGAAGCCAAAGTGTAAAGAGGAGTTGTAACGAGAGTGAAAAGCATGTATGAGGATAATAGGGGTTGTGTTAAAATGTAAAGTGGGAGGACGGAGGGGTCTCAAATAAAACATGGAGTGAAGCAAGGGAGTTCCCTTTTACCATTTCTAATTGTAATGTTAATGGAAATGGTCATAAACAAAGTGGCAGGAAAACTCCGGGAGGAAAGAATGAAAGCCATGATGTTGGTTGATGACAAAATGGTATGGGGGGAGAAGGAAGGTGAAGTGCAGGAACAACTACAAGAATGGAATGCGGAAGGTAAAGAGTATGGAATGAAATTTATCATGGAAAAGTGTAGAGTGATGGTAATAACCAGAAAAAAAACCTAAAGCCTAGTTAGGCTATAAAGTTGGATGCAGAAGAGCTGAGAAAATTGCAGATTGTAAAATACCTTGGAAGCGTTATTGAGGCGAAAGATGGAAGTATAGAGAATTTAATTAGAAGAAGACAGCAGGTAGAGTGGTTCTATAGACGTGTAAGAGACCTGTTATAAAGAATAGAAGTGCCCTTGAAGCGTTGTACAGGGCGATTTTTATATCCATTGTCAAATTGGCGGTAGAAACATGGATCTTGAATGTAAGATACTAGGAAAGTGGAGGCCATGGGAATGAATATTGTAATGATCATGTTAGCTGTCACGAGGAGAAACAAGATTAGGAATGAAGTTATATGGGATAGAGAGGGAGTACAGGGAGTGCATGAGAAAGTAGAGGAAGCAAGACGTAGATGATATGGGCATGTAATATGGATGGAAAAAGAGAGGATGCCAAAGAAAATGTTGGAAATGGAGTATGTAGGAAAAAAAGACCACAAGGGAGGCCAAGAAAGAGATGGGAGAAGCAGAGTACAGAAAGTGTTCAAGTGAGAGGAAAAAATGAAAGAAACTAAAGGAGGAAGAATGTTGAAAGGATAGAAAAAATGGAGGCATTATACTAAACTGAACAGGCCACAGGCTGGAAATGTTGATGATTATGATGATATTTTGTTTATCAACGCTTCTTACCACCCTTTCGGGCTATACACTATGAGGATAATGATAATGATGTTAATTGTGAAAGTCAATAGTGTAGCTAACGTTTTAACGGTAGATAAATTGGGCTTTACATATTCTTATAATTGTTAGTTATCAGGACCACCGCATGGGACGGGCAACGTGATTAACAGCCCAGGGCACCATGCCACTGATGCTTTATTTAATTTATATATATATATATATATGTGTGTGTGTGTGTGTGTGTGTGTGTGTGTGTGTGCTACATGTAAAATAAAGCATATATTTATATAAAAGCATCAGTGGCGCGCCCATCGATTTATCAAAATATTTTAAATGCATGCATTATTCAGACATGGCCCTTATATATTTAATTAAATATATGTAATAAAAATAGGGAGTCTCATTTAAAAAATTCAAAGTAACCTTAATGTCACTTTAGCAACGCCGCTCAAGGTAATATGAGCCTTACAATCTTACTTCCTCCTTAATACGATTTTTTTTTTCTGCAATGCGTTGTTTCGAGAAACTTTGGCGGAAAGTTTTCAAATGAACACCCGGTATATTATATACATATATTTTAATCAATATTATATATAAAATATTATTAGTTATTAAGTAAATATAATTTATGATTCTTATCCTATATATATATATTTATATAAAAGATAATTTCTTATTATTATATATATATTTATATAAAAGATAATTTCTTATTATTTATATATATATATATATATATATATAGAGAGAGAGAGAGAGAAAGAGAGAGGGGGGCCCCTATATAAAGTAATGTTTACAGTAATATTAATAGTAGGAATATTTATTAAGTTAATATAATTTGTGAATCAATATTGATAAAAAAATAGATGATTAAACTGATTAGTATTTTAGGTACACTAATCTCTCACAAAGATACCTGCAATTAATCAAATACCCTACTCTTAAGAAAGATATTTACAGTAAAATAAGTATTACTTACACTCATTTAAATAAGGGTTAATCTTACGAAGAGTTTATCTCAATTACCTTTGAATGATAGCAAAATACTTATTATATCAAATTTTCAAATTGAAGGTAATATGTATGCTAAATGGCTTAGTGTCATCAGAATTTAAATAAAAATTCCTAGTAATTTAATAATAAAATACATATGAATTTGTTTCCTGATAATACTGGGTTGGCTATAAAACATTTTTCTGTAGCTATTCCCCTAAAGGATAACATCATTCCCGTTTTTCATAGTGCTTAAACTGTACCCTATACTTTGCGTAAGCCTGTGGAAGAGAAAGGATGTAGTTTGGAAAATCAGGGTATTTTAAAACAGGTTCGTTCCTCTGATTAGGCTAGTCCCATAGTAATAGTTCCACAAAAAAAATTGTTCCTTGCGTTTTTGTGTAGACTTAAAAACTATTGTAAGCCCGACTGTTAAGGTGGACCACTACCCCTTACCCTTAATTGAAGACGTGTTCAACTCCTTAACAATTTGCAAAGATTTTTGTATAATTTATTTAAGTAACGGATATTTTTTACTGTCTGTAAACGAAGCCAGTAAATCAATACTTACATTTAATACGCATATGGGCCTCTATCAGTTCCAAAGGCTGTGCTTTGGCTTAAACTATGCACCTAGCATTTTTCAATCTGTGATTGACAGAGTGCTTCAGGGAATCGATAAAGTTACAGCTTACCTTGACGACATAATATTGGGAGGTAGGAATGAATTATAAAGAAGGGAGGTTCTTATGGAAGTTCTAGAACATTTACACAAACATAATATTAAAATTAATTTTCATAATAGTAGATTTTTTAGTACATGTGTGGAACATCTGGGTTATATTTAAATGGTACAGGGCTATTTCCTGCCGACAGAAAAGTCGAAGCAACATTATCGACCCCAGTCCGAGCCGATGTAACTCAATTAATGGCATATTTGGGGTTAATTAATTACTACCATGAGTTTATAAGGATGTCAGAAGACTTGTTACAATCCTTGTATGAACTTATAAAGTCGGACGTTCCATGGGAATGGACTGGTAGTTGTAGGGAAGCCTTTGAAAACAGTAAACAGCTATTTGCTAATGGTGTTCAGCTGACATTGTTTAACCCTAAATTACCAATAGTATTAACTTGCGATTCAAGTTCATATGGGGTTGGTGCCGTAATTAGCCACAAAGTAAACGGAGTAGAGTGGCCTATAGCCTTTGCATAATCAAATCTTTCTCCTGTATTAAAAAAATATAGCCAGCTAGAACGGGAGAGTATGGTTATAGTATTTGGGTTAAATAAATTCCACAGAATGCTATGGGGGAACAAGTTTTTGTTGATAACAGACCACCAACCTCTCAAGTATATCTTTGGTTCGACCAAGATTGTTCCTATTATTTTTGCTGTACAATTACAGCGATGGGCGATTACCCCTTCATCATACCAATATGATATTTAATATAAGATGGGTTCAAAAATTAGTAACGCCGATGGAATGTCGTGGTTGCCCCTTCCGGATTATTCAGAGGATGATAATTTTATTAATGTTGTTGATTATGAAGTACCGTTAAATTACAGATAAGTCTTTAAATTTTGATGCTTTAATTTGCTCTAAAAATCCGAAAAATTTGGCCATTGTGGCATCACCCTTGAATATGCGAGTCTTATTGCCCCCACATTCTGTGCATCTATATAAACGCAGGCCTTGCAACACGTCTGCACAACACATAGGTTAGGTTTGTGCAAGTACGTGCCGGCCGCACCTTGAAGAAGTGTTTCTTGTCTGCATTCAAAATCATAAAATACAAACATGAAATTGATCTTTTCCAGTAACGGTTTAGATGGGGCCTGCTTCATATAACAGAAATGACCAAAAGGAGGATGGGTCAGGCATACTCTACAAAAAGTGTCATAACACCTGTGTGAATAGTCTGCTCTTTCCAAACTGAAAAATTGCCCGCATACCTCACAAACCTTTTTGACGTCACAGACCGACTTTTGACCTCCGCAAAAACCGGGACATTTATGATTATCAAAACACGTCTGGTTTGTGAATTATCGCCCACAGTCTTTACAGACCACAGATCGGCCTCCGCTGCAGACAGATTTAGCATAGCACTTTTTGCACGCGGAATCGCATTTGTGCTCATTATTATGATAAAATGGCACACAGCACTCGCGGCAAAAGTACTCGTATTTAAATGCGAATGTCAAGGATGCTATGACGTCAAAATGGTTTTGCTTATCGTCGTGAAAATATAAATCAAGGTAGCCCTTAAAGGAAGGTTCGGAATGGGCAGGTCCCTCATATAGGACTTGCTTCCCCCGACGTTTTCTGAACACTGTGATTTTGCTTTCGAAGGGCTAAGTTTGAAATTGTTTCAGTTCAGTTATTCCACCACCTTTCAAAAGATTCACACGGGTATCACGGCATAAATCTTCTTCTTTGTATTTTTGAATTTGACGGCCCTGTTTAATCTGTTTAAAGGTGTTCACGTCCATGCATCTTGGTTCTCTTTTAACGTCACATATAGCCTTGGCGACAACCAATGCACGGGCAAGGCAAAGTGTATCGTCACCATTTTGAATCGTAATGATTTATTTGTTATTACGGCTATATGTTCTAGCGGGAGAGAGTTTATCACAATAACGTGCACTCCCACGAGGCTCCTTAAAATGGCTGAGTTAAACATACAGTGGTGCCGTAATTAGGAACAAATTATTACTCTGCAACACGCGACTTACATTATCGAGCACGGCTCGAGCGTCTAGCTGATCCGCCTGTCTAAATGAGACGTATACAGGATTCAACGTCGAGTCCATAATGTTCAAAAGTAAGCTGACATGATCATCGGCACTGACACCGTGGTCATGCAGCCGATTGAGCAAAACAGTAATTTGCTCTTCAAGCCAGCTTAATGTGTCACGCTCGCTTGCTGGAGGACCAAGATGTACAGTAATTTATCTACCGGTATAAAAGAAACGCCTCAATTGATTTATTCTCTCCTCAACGAATCGAAGAGGGACGCCTTGGGGCAAAGCTCCACCCACCTTGTTTACCGGGCCACTAATTGCAGTCCGGGGTGAAGAAGTTCCGCCCGTCGGGACCGGGGACACCGTCTCCCTCGCCAAAGCTGTGGCTTGAACACCGACTCCTTGGCACGGTGCTATTGAATTGGGGTGAGGGGGTGAAACGGCCTGTTCCGATGTCGGAACAATGTCTCCGTCAATTTGAAATAAAAAAAAGCATAAACACTTATTTTCTGCGAACTTACGCGTTTAAATGATACCGCAAAGTATAATATGTTGTTAAAATTGCTTTAACTGCTACCCACATTCGCAATGTGGGATTAATAAATACAGTCCAGCGCAGTTAAACATACATTTTAAATCTTGCTTGGAATGAAACCCGGGATCCTTCGCAAAAACACTTGAACCGCCTGACTTGACGTTTGAATATGTTAAATAGTGGGGATTCTGGCAGAACTTTTATTTGCTATCTACCCTAGAATTATTTGTACTGTATATCACATGACTTTACGTATGAATATGGGATTCTGACTGTTTAAAATATCAGCTGTATATCCCATGACTTGACGTAGGAGTATGTTAAATAGTGGGGATTCTCGCAGAACTTTTATTTGCTTTCTACCTTAGAATTATTTGCACTGCAGATCACCTGACTTGACGTATGGATATGTGATTCTGACTGTTTAAAATATCAGTTGTATATAAAAAAAGACCAAAATGAGACAGAAAAAGCGTACTATCACCATACCATTGTTTTATGACTCAATCTAATATTTATCCCCAAAAATGATGTGCATAAGGTAAAATGCCCAAACTCTATTTAAACTTAGAGAAAATAGAGTAATCATTCAACAGTATTCTTTGGTTTATAAGTGGGAACGTTTTATGGAAAAATGTTTGTTTACAGTTTGTGGAAATAAATATAAACACTAGAATATTTGTTAAATTTTCCTAGTAACAGAAATGAGTAGAATTTAAAAAAAACAGATTATGGTCAACATTGAGAAGATTATCATGCCTACATTTTTCTCCATCAAAATGAGTTGTATTATGACCTAAGGACAGATAAAATTTGAAGAGTTTACAGTGGATTCCTGCACCAGCATTCCCAGCCTTATCTATGAATGATCCATCTGTAAATATTTGCAACCACTCTTGTTTTGGGTAACGATTATGTATGGTTTCCAACATTAGTAAGTTTAAATGCTGTGGGTCAAAGTTATTCTGGGCTGTAATTTATTTCGATTAGCTGTTCTTCTCAATTAGCCTAATCTCAAATTGCGATACGGGACAGGTTGGGAAAAGTAGATTTTCAGTCCTAGTAATTGTTGCTAAGTGAAATGTAATGAATTTACTTTCTGTAAAAACATTCTTGGGACTTAAGATTACTCGTGGCGTTATCGCATATTTTCCAGAAGTTATTATTAGGTAGTCTTTGTAACTTTTTTTTTTATCTAATCAAAGCATTCCCCCCACCCCCTTGCATAGTAAATAGTGAGTTGTCAGTGACAATTTGCATTGCTGTAACAAGAATCGATTTAAAACTATCTGTAATATATTCTTAGCGCTTGGTTTTGGACCAGCTCAATTTCTTTGAGTCTGGATGTGGGTAGCTCCAAAAATATAGTTGCAAATGATGAATTTAATTTCATTTCTATTTTATACAAATCATACCTAGGAACAAAATCACTAAAATCAACCTTATTGATTATCCAATTCATAGTTTTTTTTTAAAGCACCAATAAATGAACTAATAAAATAATAGGGTTGTAAGAAGTCCACTTTAAAGCGAATCAAGGGGGCTATAAAAATATTCCAATACCAATTTTAAATTGAATACTTTTTTTCTGCTCATATTTATATATATTTAGATATTAATTATTGTTTGAAAAAGTTCCTTGTTACAAAAAGGTTAACATATTTTGCCTTAAGCTAATACACCTAATTATTATCATAACATGTTATTTAATTACTTCAGATTTTGTCAAGTGAATATTAATTTGTAATATACATAACATGAACATGTATTTTAGTTATCAGTATGCTCTATTGGCATAGCTTTGTAATATGAAGATGAACCTTTTTTTTTTTCAATGTAAATTGTAATCATACTTTTACTTATAATTATAGATCTCAAATTTAAATCTTAGAAAATGTTATAATCACAGGAGGATATCTTTTTAGTTATTGTATTTAGTTTTTTTAATTCAATTCTGATTTTGTTAACAGTACTCTTTTTGATATTAAAGATAAATTGCAACTACTTGATAACATATTATGTTATAATATGAAATCACGTAAAGTTAAGTGTTAAATTAATGGTCTACGGTCAGGCTGTTAGATTTGTCCTAAGACTATGGGTGTTAGATCCCTAGTAGGTATCACAATAGTTCTATACAATTCGAATTTAGAGAAGTTTTTGCTTTGGATCTTGAAGCTGAAGGTGAAATTATTTCATATCCTTAAAGATTAGCTGAGCCCATCTATGGTTAAAATGTTTTTCATTGTATTAGTTGTTCATTTTATACAATTGATAATATTTTATACTCCTAAGTTAATTTACATCTAAGTGATTGGTTTTTTGAATATTGTTTAACCTCACATTTGTAAATCTAATATATTTAATTTTATATTTAACTTTACTATCGGGTGACCTGGTGGTCTAGGGGTAAGGTGTCAGACTTCTGTGCTGGCGGCCGGGGTTCAATCCTCGGTCCCAGCAAAGATTTATCTGATTACCAAACCCTTCCTTCACCTCTGACAAGACATCTTGTGAATGTGAGGAATGCCAGGTCTCCACCGTGGTTCGGATTCCACGTTAAACCGTAGGTCCTTCATTTCATCTCACAATCATCCTACCATTACACATTAGCGTAAGTGCGTATAACCCCAATAAGTAGTAAGACGCGCTGCTAATAATAATTACTATCTCAAAATAACCTTTTTTTAGTAAATATACAGGATATCATTACTCATATCAATAAAGTATCGACGAGTCAAATCGTAGGGAAATTTACCTTCATTAGTTTGCATGAATGATTTGAAACCAAAGATTTTGACAACAAATAGCTCATACGTGGTTGGAAAGGTGGTATCCGACAGCTAGGAAAAGTTACCATACATTCATATGCCAAACCATATGATATGCAAGACTATAAAAAAATATGTTAATTTGCTGTCACTTTTGGCGGTCAAAGCATTCACACAAACAAACAATTTGTTTTAATTATCATAGTTATAATTAGTGCAACCCCCCCCTCCCCTTAATATCTATAAGGTGAGAGAGGCAGTAAATCAGGTAAAAGAGTTACCTGGTTGAACATAATAAATTTATTGAATCAAAAACAATAATAGAGTGATACAAACATTCAAATCTGCGCGAAGCGCACTTCTCCGTCCAACAACGGAGTCAACTAGATCAAAAGGTAAACAACTCGTAACCTCCTCAAGACGGTTACTAAATGACATTACATCAAACCTATCAAAAAGGTACGGTCCGGGATCTCAGTGTAATGGTCCTTGGTTTCTGGTTGACTGGTTACTTCACTAACTTGAATAGTTCCTACCCCAAGAGCAATGGGATATCTGGTTACTCTTGCGTTACAGTTACCCATCCTAGTAAAAACATTTAATTTTCCTACAGACGCCCGTAGTAAACGTGACGTCATAGCAATGCCCCAGGGCCTCAATGTAATAATAATCTACGTAACATATTAACTCTCGGTATTTAACTTGACGAACAAAGTCGAGTTTAAATATCGCGATACTTGAAATGAACACAAGCTGGGTTTTGAACCCGGGACCAGACAACCTCTGGTTCAAAACTAATATTGACAAAAATATAAATTAAAGATAAATTGGGTTCAGACCCCAAATATAAGTGGTGGCGAAAGCGACGGTCTAACTTCCTGCCGCGATAAGCGCGTAGCATTTTCAAACTTCAATTTATAATAAATTAGTAACAAAGTCCAAATGGTAATTTTGAAAGAGTTCCCCCCATGACGTCGAAATAGTAATTTTGATAAAATGATAATATTCCCCAAGACCAAGTCGCCGTCCTCACCTCTTGTCCTCAAGCCGGTGGGGTAGTAAGTGAAGTGAGATCCCGGTACGGCTAGTATATATACAAAGTCATAACTCTCAGAAAGGGGGGGTGATCGAAGGAATGGAAGGTTGAAGAACATTACAAACTAGGGGGAAGGGGAAGTTCGAGACGCATATCGAAGCACCTAGAAGCTTCGCGTAGCCGGAAGCGGAACTCTTCTTTCCATTTTCTTTGCTGGCCGGACACGTGTTTTGAGCTTCGCTGTAAACAGGCTATGCGCGGTGTCCAGTCAGTTCGTTGTATCTTGCGAGAGCGGAGGCCGGTGGTCGAGCTAGTGCCGCGATTTGACCTTCTGAGAGTGGGCTGTCTGAGTTGGTGAGTGATATTTCATGTAAGTCGTTACATTAGGAGGGGTAGCCAGGACACTTACCATAGTAATAATGGAGTAGAAATTGTTTAGCTAAGACCTTATTAAACACACAAACACAATTAAGTACAAGCTTAACGTTTAACCTTAATATTTTTAATTATTAGCGGTTTTTACATTATTGAAACACGAACACATAGAAATAATCGTTTGGATGAAATATAGCTGGTTAATTACATGCTTAACACTATTGGCATACTCTGACAAGTGTTCATTGTTTGTATGGGTTGATATAAAGCAAAATGTTGTCAATATCATATTATTGATACTTTTACAATGATTGCGATTTTATTTTGGACTAAATCAAATTATTATTATTCCTACTCTAATTATTCAATTTCAACCTTATCAGTGTCTTGTAGCAAATTATAACAATGGATTAAATACCCAAGCTATTATTATAGTTGTTATGTACAGCTATAGCTGCATCTAAACGACGTATTCTTTCATTTGAAAATGTAACTTGGACACAAGAATCAAACCCAGGGTCTTTGGCTAATTAAGCCAATGCTCTTACTACTGGGCTATCCAGGAGTCATCCATAGCACAGGGTCATTCTTCACTCATACTTTAAGGCAGTCCCCGTGATGGACGCGAGATAATTGCTAGCAACATCTTAGCTATGAATAAAGATTGCAAGCTACCAGATAACGTAGCAAGCTTCTACTCGGGTTGACTCCTGATTATCTCAGTGGTAAGAGCATTGGCTTGGTTAGCCAAAGATCCCGGGTTAGATTCCAGTGTCTAGGTATCATTTTTAAATTTTAAAAAATATGCCATTTAGATGTGGCTATAACCGTACTAAACAACTGTAAGAGCTTGGCTATTTAATCCCTCATGATATGCGCATTCATACAGTTGTCATTGTACTATTAGCAGCATAAAGCCCTCCCAAGTCGAAGATGGCTGTGTTATCTGATTGCTTGCAAACCTGATGATTGCTCATATGTAGCTGACGATTTTCTGCACGCCCATTACAGACTCCACCTTGAAATGTTAGTAAAAGATTAGCCTAGGCATGAGATGACTCTTGGATAGCTCTTTTGTTTGATCATTGGCGTATTCAGATAAAGATCCTGGGTTCTATTCCCGTGTCCAGGTGTTATTTTTAAAATGAAATAAGATGAAAACTATAAGTTGGATTTCCTCAATTATTTAAAAACATTCACTAACTCTTTTAATAATCTTAACTCATACCTTTGAACAGATTTCTTATAAAGATTGTTGAGTTAGTCTTTTAATCCACCATATATAGATTTTTATTAAACCTAATCACTAACACCTTTTTGAAAATCAATTATTAATACTAAAATCATTGTTACCATTTGCTATGTACAAAATTATCAATAAATTGGTAGCCAATAACAGTCATATTCACCTGTAGGGTCCCATTTTGTTATTAGGTGTGTTCCAACCTGGAATTTATTTACACTTAGTGACAAATTCTATGATTCACTGGTTTCTACTCTATAATCGTTTGCTTATTTTTAGTAGTTACACATTTTTTAATGTTTACAATAACATTTCCCAAACATAGTGTCCACCCCTTCACTTTTTTTCTCATACTATGCATAGAAAATATGATTTGTGGTTGCATAAACAATTATGTTTTATTTTTAGACTCTAATAAAAACAAACCTACACTCCTCAATTCATATATATGGGGGGAGGGGGGGAGAAGGGTAGAACACATACCCTAGTACCTCCCTATCTTTCCTCTTCTTGGTTGCACCAATCACACATTTAAAGGGAATTTTTAATGACTAATTTATCCAGATAGCACAATTTAAGAAATTTGAAAATGTCCTGGACTCAATAAAAATACACTCAAGAAACTTAGAATATGTTTTTTTTAAAGGGATTCAGAAATATAAGCTTTTGGAATAGGCCTACTCATTAAAATGAGTAAAAAAAAAGCCTTAGTAAACATAGGTCTGCCAATGAACTCACACAGAGAAACCTAGGTAATTTTGTCTTTCCATAATAAAAATTATTAAGATTGAAAATTAAATGTTATTTGAATTTATATAGGACAGAATTATTACTATATCACAACAAAAGATGTTCTACACCAGGCGTGTCAAACTCATTGAATCTTAAGGGCCACATTGAAAGATGAAAATACAGATGATCCCACATCACAAAAAATTCAACATTGTCACGAAGTTTAAAATAATCAATTTTAAAACTCTTATTACTATAGAGAGGAAATTAAGATAATGTAGAATTTAAGACCGACTTTAATTTTTTGGCAGAAAAAGTGAAACGCTCTTATCTAGTAAGGTAAATCTTGTTTTGAAGTCACTTTCATAATTAATAACAAATGCATGTCCATAAGCTGTGATTTCTCGGGTGTTTTATTTCTCTTCATGAACTATTCACACATTCTTAATTTAAGTGCTGCCAAAAATTACCAATATTTTGATTAAAATAAACTTATTCTATTCATCTAAAGGGTAAACATTTGGTACACTAAACTTACTGAATAGAGTTTCCCAAATAATGCCTGATTTCCAAATGTAATAATCTCAAATGATGTAACTACATCATTTATAAAATGATGGAATAATAGTCCAACTAAAGGTCCGCGGGCCACACACAATCAAGGATCGGGCCACATTCACCCCGCGAGGTGCAAGTTTGACATGCCTGTTCCACATGTTGTCCTTCCATTTGTCACACAAAATTTATCATCATTATATCAGACTGTTGCGTGTTCTTAGACAAATCCCTGACTTTGTTTGAATCATTCGACAAGACTTTTCAACTTGCTGTTTTTTTTATTCTTTTATTCAATTAACATCATCATCACAATCAAGTTTGCTGCTCATATTTTAAGTTCATTGTCAAAATAGTATTTTATTACACTCAAGACAATTATGACAAAGTGATAGAAAGAAACATACTCCAAAATGTCTGAGTAAAAATATAACACAATAAAATAGGCTCTACATATGTTTAAACTGTGTATTCCACACTTGAAAATTAGCAAAACAGCTGATGGATTGATGATTAAATATTTGTTAGTCAACATTATCCCTGTATGTTGGGAAAGTTTGCGTCAAAGGTGGATCATTATAAGGCAGGAATTTGAGTGTATCAATCTTTACTAAATCAAGAATCGACAAGAATTAAGCATGAGTATTTGTTTACATATGCATTCCTATAGCAAAATTAGCCAAAAGAATCTTAAAAATTGACATTCATTCATGCTTGAAGATTAAAGGGTTGATACTGATCCAATGGTTTTCAAAACATTGCAAGGTTTGACCCCAATTTTTTTCTGAGATCATCACAACTCCTTGATAACCTACAAGCATTCAATTTTTTTTTTAAATCACAGTATCTTCTACCAGCCCAGGTTATCCAAACTAAATTACACTTGTTACACCCTCTCTTACTTTATAGTAATAGGCCACCAAAAATACAAGGATAGGAGGGAATAAGCTAAAATACATAATAATAGAAAGCAGTAATAGCAAAGTTTAAATGTAATAATGATAGTTTTTTGAAATAATGACACAATGATTCAAGTGGTCTTAAGGGTCATCTTGTAGCTGTAGTTGGAAAACATTGTACAATAGAAAGTTTCAACGAGAAACGATAGAATAACAGGTAGTGTCGAATAGACCATGTTTACTTTAAATAGTTATGGAAAACAATTAATAATCATAATAACACATAATTATGAACCATGAATAGCTTTAAGAGCTCCTAAAATTAAGAAAGTGTCTATGCTTCAAAAGACAAAAATAGACACATATTAACTGAAACGGTTATGTTATAACAAACATTACATTTAAAACAAACGCAAGAGTTTGGCTTCAGACCGTAAGTCGAATCTTTCGCGGGACTACTAGAAACAACAACAACCAAGTATTTTATAAAGTCGCGGCAAAAATGACAACCAACAATGGTTACAAAATTAATATTCATAATAAAATACATTGTTAAATTTAAAGTTAAATTTATGACAAACAGCAAAATTTACGTTACATAAATATATTAGCAAACAAAAGAAAGAATTTGAATGATTTTAAATTAAATTTAAATGCACCTCAACTAACTTGTGTACGAAAAGCAATAATTAAATATTTACAAGTGAAATCAGAAGCAAGCGCCTGAGGGGCGACACCAAAATAATAGGTTTTGAAAGAAAAAGATATCTATAGTAATACTCATATTTCAACCAAAAATCACAAGTTTATCTCTGACGTAAAGAATTTAGAGTCCTAATTTAAATTACCTAAGTTTCAATATTTAAATTAGAATAACGAAGATTTACATAGCTTTACAACTTTCCTGGTGAAGTCCATTTCCAGGAAAGATCGTCTCCTGACGATGTCGGATATTAACAGTCCACACACGTATCAAAAGTCCATCCATGGTGGAGCCGAAGCAAATAGTCATTCATCCTCGATGGCGTCGAAACCAATAATAGTAGTTCATCCTAGATGGTGTTGAATCGAATAGTCATTCATCCTCGGTGGTCTTGAAGCTAATACCCATCCACCCATGGTGATGCTGAATCTAATAGTCAACGCTGTCTTGTGTGGCGCTATACTTATAGCGTCTTGTTACCAAGGGAAACAATAGTATGAGGAGTAGAAACTAGCCGGTGACGTCACTTTGGTGGACAGCTACACTCACTAGGTCACGTAGGCCGTTTCTCTTCCCGCTCTCCGATTGATCATCGCGTCTTCAACAAGATCACTCCAAGTTTGTTGTTTAGTGATCTTTTTAACTGGAAGCGCTGATGACGCAGGTGGGCAGGCGATGATTTGGCGGTTGGTACTACTCTCCACCAGAGGGTAGGTGAGTCCGCGCCTAATCCTCGAAAGCAGTCTCGGTAGTTATCCATTAGATATTCGTGACCAGGCCGACCGGAACATCAGCTGTTGAGACACCACGGCAGATTTGCCCCACTCGCCAATTTAGGACGTGTTGATGTTAGGCCAGGCTTGAAGGCTGTGCTAGCTAGAAGGTTCAGAGGGTAAGTACATGAACAGTTTTTATTGAAGAGAGTTGAATGTGAATTATAAGGTTTGTATGTAGTTTGGAACTGCATGAAACTAGAATATAGAAGAGTTCTATTCTAGGAGATATCAGTAAATGTCGAAGTTCTTCAGAGTGGGTAGTATGAATCGAAAGAGAATTTATGCTTTTAGGTCAACATGAGGTGGGGTGGGTTTGCTTTATTGTAACGTACTAAACTAGTACCGTTAAACACTGATGGAGTAGGTGTAATTTAGGGAAAACATACCCTTATTTATGTGGAGGGAGAGGAAGAACTCTTTAAAAAAAATACAACCAGTTTAGCGTTTGAATCTTGACCTCATCACCGACAAACCAGCGATACATTGCTTATATAATGATTTTATAAATGCAATTAAGATATCACAAATTATTGGTATTTTTGAAGTTATTCTAGTGGAACCCCTCACCTAAACACGAGATTACCACAGTAAACTCTCTATGCACACAACTATCAGCCTGGAATAGCCAAAAAAGAACCTAATCAATAATTTAGGTTTTATAATTTTATCCACTAACCTTTCAATTTGAATTTTGCATAACAAACAAGTATTTACCTCAACTAACATTGCAAGCCTTTTTCTCCCCCTTGCCCCTGTCCAAAAATGTGTAACAACTAGGTTGGAAACCACTCTACTATTACTATGTTATCTTAAACAAATGTTAACAATTTTTTTTTTGCTTGATAAACTGGACATAAAGGTTTTTTCGTCATGTAAATATTCTGCTTATGCCATATTATTAAGATAGCTAATATTATAAAGCGAATGTAATAGTTTTTTTTACATTAATTGTAGCTCTTTAATTGCAAAATACAATTGTGTACATTGCAGTGGCGTCGCGTCAGGGCAAGAAATGCAAGCCCTGCTTGCCTTTGTTTGAAGATTAGTTATTATTATTAATAATATTATTGAAATACATTTTCCCGCACATGCCAGTGACCGTAACATGCATGCAAGACGTGCACTAGTCCATCATATCGTGGTTGAAAGTCTATATTTTTCCGTCTTTCACCCCATAGCTGTACCTAGTGTATTTCTTATTTGTGACGTCATAGATCTCGAAGGGGAAGAGCTGTGTGACTCCGGTAAGAATGCAAGCAACCAAGTTGCGATTTTTCAACAACCGAAGCTATGCCCGAAGGTTAACGACTATAACCGAAGACACTGAAAGATACCATCGCATACCCCTCACTTCCCCTTTCATAACACAGAACTGACCTGGCACGTACTTACACATCTTTTGTGATGTTTGTTGCAATGTGTGCTTTTGTTTTGATGTGTGTCAGTGAAAGCTAACAAACGAAAGTTAATGTTTTATATACATATAATAATACAATAATGAGTGAAGTTAGTGGAGTGATCGGCTCTAGTAATAAGTGCAAGTGCGTTATTTGTAGTACAAAACATACATATTTAGCCGTAAGAAGTTTTGAAGAACGTGTCTAAATAATGAGTATTGGAAGATCCATTCCTAAGTTAAATATAACCACATTAAGAAAAAAGAATGGCTTTAATAGGATTTTCAATAAAAACATTTATTCAAAGCATTCTTGGCTAACTGGGTGTAGTTCAGAAAATAAATTGTACTGTTGGCCTTGTTTGCTGTTTGCCAAAACGGACAAAACTACGTGGACAAAGAGTGGCTACAATGATCTAAACAAACTTTTCAATGCAGTTCAAAGGCAAGAAAGATCAGAATCACATATAAATGCATTTATTATCTTAAAAGAATTGGGAAAAAATAGGGTAGATCGTTCCCAGGACAGACATAAAAAAAATTAGCATTGAACAACACAATGAAAGGTAAAAAAAAATATCGTTAAGTTTTGAAGCGCCTAATAGACGCTGTATGTTATTCAAGCACTCAAGAACTGGCATTTCGTGGTCATGTTGAGTGATTTAATTCTAAAAATAAGGGAAATTATGTTGAACTCCTAAAATTGATTTCTGATTACGATTCGATTTTAAATCAGCATTTATAATCGTCTACTGTATTCACTGGGCTATAAGATGGAATACAAAATGACCTCATCGAATCAATAAAAACTGTTTTAATAAATGATATCATAAAAGAAATTCAAAATGCAAAATTTGTGTTTATTTTATTAGATGAAACATCAGACATCTCAAAACTTTCACAACTATCGACTATGTTTCGATATGTGTCCTCTGATGGTGAAATTATGGAACGATTTTTTTGTTTCACAGACGTTTCTGCTAACAGATCTGCCACTGCTTTGGCTAATCATGTTAAACAGGTAGTGACAGATGTAGGGTGTGGGGACAAGCTTGTTGCACAATGCTATGATGGGGCTGCAGTAATGTCTGGGGAAATAAATGGTACTCAGAAACTTGTTAGCGGCACATTTCCAAGCGTATTGTTTGTTCATTGTCTAGCTCATGTCCTTAACCTTGTTGTAACTCAATCAGTAAATAACATTAGTGAGTGTAAGGTGTTTTTAGTACATTAAGTGGAATTTTTTTCTTATTCTAATAAGCGAACTTTATTCTTAGATAAAATTGTTAGAAAAAGACTACCCAGTGTTTTACCAACTCGATGGAACTATAGTGAAAGATTTGTACATACTGTGATGAACCATCGGAAAAGCCTGATAGAAATGTTTGAAACAATAATAGAGTACCCACAAGAATGGGATAGTTAAACATTTCTGTTGCTAAAGGGTTCGTCCACTTTCTAGAAGATATTCAGAGCATGTATTTGTTAATTTTATTCACACAGATTTTTGACCACACTGAGTATCTTTTCAAAATTTTGCAAACAAAACAATTGGACATCGTTTTCTGTAAAACTGAGGTTAAAGAAACTAAAAAGAGTTGGTCAAATCTTGGGCTTATATCTAATGACATTTATTCCAAAACACTACAAATGGGGCTAGAACCAGAAAAAAGTGGACGTAAACGTAATTTAAATCAAGATCCTACATTGAAATTAAGACAAGTTCATTGTGAAGTAATTGATAACATTGCCATGCAAATACAAACACGTTTTGAGAAAATTAACAATCTAAAATTTTTCGAACTCTTATATTCATCAAAATTTAATGAATACAAACAATCATTTCCTAATGAATAAATAAATTCTTTGATTGAAAATTATGGAATATATTTTGAACCCAAGCAGATTGCGTTCCGAATTCATCGTGGTTTACTCTAGGGAAGCAATAAAAAATAAAACTGGAGTAAATATGGTTTAGTATATCAATGAAAATAGTTTAGATGAAGAACTACAGGAGTTTAAAATAACTGCGTGAACTTGTGGCAACAATCCCGGCTACAACATCATCAGTTGCGAGATAATTTTCAACATCGAAAAGAATAAAAACCTATTCCAGAAATACTATGGGACAAGCAAGGAGTAAACTTCCATGAAAGAGCAATAGCAGAGTTCGTAAAAAAGAAGAGGAGGATGGACTTTATTTACAAACACTAGAAAAAATTACGGTGAGTAACAAGATCATTGATATACTTATATAAAAATTCATTTAATGTATAAAAATAATCAAATACACTAAATAAGCCGCAGGTTGCAATAAAAGTGATTTTTTAAATACATATTTTTATTAATTATATGTATATTTAACGTAGTTAATTAACACACAATATTGTTTCTTTATATTTAATTATAGATATAAAATGTTTTTTATGTATACTTAATGTAAAAATTGTCAGCTTTAGGCGAGGTGGAACCGGTGTGGGGGATACAGGGGGAATTTCTCCTCACTTGTTGAAATAAAGGGAAGCAAGATTTGTTATCCCCCTCTCCATAACCCACTTACTCTGGATATGCACCATAGCTTCTAGTGTGTCTTGTGTAAACCACGGTGCAGAAGGACGTCAAAAACCACAATAATAAAAAAAAAACTCCAAATAGCTCCTTGAAGCATATAATACTTTTAAAAAAATGGGTAGGGGACCCTAGACCCCTTCCAAACCCCCTTCCCAGCTTGCCTAAGAGTTTTTGTCACGAGACGCTACTGGTACATTGTAAAAAAATGTATTTAATTTTGTATTATAATCTAAATAAAGATAACCCATTCCAAACTTTTAATTTCTATTTATATTTCCTTAAAGTATCCAATTAAATTGGTTGGGTTGAATTCAGAGTTTAAAGAAATATATAAGAAAAATATTAGATACTTGAACCATTATCACTTAACAAGGTTTTATGAAAAAATATTTTTTAACCAATTGTAAATAATAAAGTAGACCTTGTTATTTACGGTGAACATTAAAAAAAAGCAAAATCTTTATTTCATGTCATTGATTTACAATATTACATATGGTTTGAAAAAACTTAAAATTGTTCAAGTGAGATGGATTCGCAAAATTAACTAAATGTAATACAAAAAGTATTTGTAATAATAATGCTACACAAATAAAATACCTACTGAGCCATCGAGACTACTATATAAAAGACATAGTGTTGGAAATTTGTCTAGAATGCAGCACCTATACGGAAAACACCTTACAACTATTTTAGCCTATACTTAAGAGATATTTTGTGTTAACTTAATCTGTGAAATTACTGTAACTATAGTGATGCGTCGGACCATTTAATGTAAGCTGACTCACTCAGTCTTTCATATAAGTCATAAAATTTACCGCATGGCTGACTCATGTCTTCACTCGTTCCGCTTGCTGGCAGGATTGGTGAGCGAGCGCTAACTAGTTATCACAATTCCCGTTTCGAGCGTGCAATTCCGCCTCTTCCATTTTAACTTATGAACGAATTAGGAGTTATGTATAATTTATCAGAAGCTTATTGCATTTGATTCTTTAATTTTATTACTTACAAATATTATTTATAATATTTAACCTAAGTATATAGCTTTTAGTGTATAAATCACAGAATTATGTATTTTGATGTTAGGGCTGAGCCTACCCATAAATGCATGGTTATAAACAAAAATATGTTTAAAAAATATCTAATAATTCAACATGGTTGTTTATTTATTTTATCAACATATCTGGGCATCTTTCATAATTCTTATGGAATTTTCAAACCATGCTATAAGTAGTTAAAGAAATATTTTCGTTAAAATGTTTCCATTTAAATGCATTTTAAATGGGAAAACAAACATTATTAATAGATTGATTTATTTTCTTTGTACATTAAGCTAAAGTGTTTGTTTATAACATATTATTTAATGAATAATTTATTTTTCTTTTCAGACATATTTTTAAATTTGAGTTGGCTTCAATAATCACGACGACGGTATTGAGCTCTAACGACTTGCAAGTCGACACTTTAGTGAGAATACATAGTTTTAAATACAACTTTTCCTTCTACAAATAATTATCTTAGTTGATAATAGGTGCTGTTAGTACGATCATTACCCATTTACAAGCTAGTATCGTTTTGCAAGCGTTGGCTAACCTGCTGTATCAGAATTCAGGTGGCAGTGGAGGGTTAAGCTAATCTCTGTGACCTTCTTGAGTCAAAGAAACATTAATACCATGTGCATTGGGATAAGAAAGGCCAATGTCGAATCATGAAAATTTGCGTAGTTAAATATAAACATCTTAATATATTAAGTAACTAAAATACTCACAAAGTCTTAACTGCTGTGTAAATAAAGATAGTTGGTCCCTACTTACTTCAATAAGAGTATTACTCTAGTGATACATTATTTTCAAATAAAAAACCACATTCTTCTCCATACACAAAGTTTTATGACATTACCCCTTATTTACCTGAGGCAGTAAAACATGTACAAATATACACTCGTATCCTAGATTCTTTACGGTTTTCTCATTCTTGAACACTACACGTAATAATAAATGTTAATATTCATACTATATGAAAACTACTGTACATTGAATTTTTAATCCACTATTATAATAAATAAAAAATAAACATTCCTGCTCATATCAAACATTGCTATTTTAAATAAAATAGGGTCTAAATGTAATTTGGAGACGTTCGCAGTATGTTTGCATATGCTATATTTATTTACGGTCTAGGATTTGACTCATTGGATTTTGGAATAAGCTATTTTTCAAAAATTAATAAACAAAGTTTTTGGTAGTCAAAGTGTGAACTTGTTGATTTGATTTGCTTGTTAAATGTGATTACTTTTAATTTGAATCTATTGCATTCTCACAGTTTGTGCGCTCGTTTCGGAAGAAATGTATCGAATCCCGAACAATAAGTACCCACGGTGATTACTTTTTATATAATAAACAATATATGACTTTTTTTGCTTTCGAAGAAGATCCAAAGGATTGTATAAATTTTGAGGTGGAAAAGTATTTACACAATATTATTTTATATCCTTGTGAATAACAAGTTTGTGAAGCATGGAGTCAATGGAAGAAAGGGCGCACAAAGAAACTCAAATATATAATTGATTAGAATCGAACTAGCAAACTTACTAAAGCTGATTAATTTACGCACTCAATGAGCAGTCATAGCGCTTTAGCAATCTTGACCATGACATGGAGCCGATGATAAGTAAAATATATTTAAAACCATTAAGGTTAATGAACTTTTGTGTTCCCAATGCCACAAAGTAAGTAAGTAAGTAGTTGATATCCGACTGCCTCTGTGGTATAGTGGTCAGATTTACTGACTTAAGATCCCGAAGTACCGGGTTCGATCCCCAGTGCTTTCAATTCTGTCTGCGAAGCAGTGGGTCTGAAACAACCAAAATCAACCTCGTGAGGACAAATGAGAAGCTACTTGAATGAATAAGTAGCGCTTCAGTCTAGAAAACTGAGATAGAAAGCTGGAGAGCTCGTTGTAATGACCACATGACACCCTCAGCCTGAAAATGTTAGCACTATCTTCACCAACATACGGCAGCCTTTCAATTGGTATAGCCTGCTTGCAGGCTGACACCATGGAGATATTACTAAAGTTAAAATCTACCAATAGGATGAAAAATTATTACCCAAAAACATTTATTTCTGGAAAATTGTGTAAATCCTGTAGATGTTTGAAAACTGTAAAGTGTATTAAATAACAGATACCCACTTCAGTGGCCGAGTAGTCTAAGACGTCACTCCAGTGATAAATGGGCCTGCTGATAACCTAGCGCTTGGGGTTCAAATCCGGGTCGGGTCTACTGAGGGTAGTTTTTCCTAAATTGTTTCCCCATCTCCTTACATAAAAATGCTGGTAGATAACCTCTCAAATGCTTCCTTCCTCATTTCTACCCAATTAGATTATCATATATGCATATAACATGAACAGGTTGTATGACGGTGATATCAGCAATAAAAATAACAGATATATTTATAGTCAAAATTGTTCTAGTCTTCGAAATTAAACTGCTTTTTAAATATTTTATTGCCTCTGTAGCCTTTAAAGTTTCAAAATTAATCAAAGCACAGTGGCTAAATTCAGCACATTAAATTTGAGTTATTTTTTATTTTACCTGCCTACTGATAAACGTAAATAAATGGTACGACAAAATTGTAAGTTACATACTCTCTCGTATAGATTATAGTTAATGACAAAATCTTCGATACTGAGTTATCTCTAATTTTACCTTAAATAATTTTTTCTCTGAAAAATAAGTATACAGTATTATCTATCACTACCCTCCCCAGATATTCATTTGAAAAAAATAGTTCAAGACTTTTTTAAAAAGGTGATTTACAAAGCAATGATATGAGTTCGTTTCTACTGTGCTCAATAAAATGACTTGGATGTTAGGGCTTGTATCTATGTCCCATAGTTTTTATTACAAGGGGACCATCCTTAAATTACGTAAGGCTTTTTTTTACATAATTTTAGATCCTCCCTCACGTAAGCTCCCTCCCATCTCTCTAGCTTATGTAAATTTTAAAGATTTGGTAAGTCATGTTATTTTAATCGTCTAGTTATTTTTAGAGATGAGGATTGGTAAAATCCCACTTTGTTGGCCACATGGTATAGGCGTCACTATCGCAATAGACCAGTCTGCCGATGACTGGGAGATCGTGGCTCAATCATGATCGGGTGATATTTCCTGAATATTTTCCCACTCTTTCTCCACGCGAATGCGGGTACACTTCCTCTAAATTGAAACATATTCATCCCTAATCCACTGGCATAAATAGTTCATACCTAAAGATGCAGAATTAATTAAGATGTACCAACATTTAAGCGAGAGAATAGAAGGAAACGATTGAATAAGATCTCCCCGAAATACCCTCAGCAGGGATTTGAACCCCCAGAGAAAAGTGTCTAGCTGGCTGGGATGGATAAGCTAATTTTTCTGCTTGAGAGTGTGATTGTATCTTGACGTTTTATCTCCCCACGTTTAGTCCAACTTGGTCGCCTACACACTTTACAGTCCTGCACTACATTTCTTATCTCTATCAGTTCTTGGAAAAGTTTGTTTGCGGCCTTTACTGATTACTGGTCAGCCAACCTCCCAATTGTTTAAACAAACCAGTAATGCTGCCAACCTGATGGCTGGAATTCACCAGTTTGTATAACGTTAGCAATGCCATCTATTTTGAGAGCTGAAAGCTCAACACACCGCCAGAGAGGGTAGGCAGAGCCTTAAGAAAAATAGTTTAATATTGTATGCAGTACTGCAATCTAGTAACGAGAGTATACATCTATAGTGGATTATTTTCGTAGCAACGAACGAAGAATGACCGAAGAGTCAAGGCCCAGACACAGACTCCGTAGTTCCGTACTCCTGGTCCATAAGAAATTCTACTTGCGATTACAGTTTCATTATCCGTAATCACATGACCGTTACAACCAATGAGATAGTAAAAGACTTCATCCAATCAAAAAATTTGAAAGAAAATAGTCTACAGCACAGAGCATGCGTCAAGCAGTCAGTTGATCAAAGAAACCAAAGACAACTTTGTTGAGAAAACTTCCAGTATTTATATTAAAATATAGGTTAAGAACAATCACAGGAAATATAATTATAACTTTATTCTAACTATCAAACTTAAAATAATAAGCGTTTGCAATAGCCTGAAAATGCTAAACAGATGTAGGCCTACTAATATTTTGGATGGAAAATCACTAGTATCCATTATTTATCAATTACAAAAAATTAAATGATGCTAGTAAATAGAAAATAAACCAAATAGGGGTGTTGAATCTACAAAAGCAAAGCTAATATTTCTGAGAACTTGGTATTTCTCAGAAAACACTTTCCTAGAAACCACTCTTCCTCGGGTGTTTAGATTTTTAGAAAAATGTTTCTGAAATAGGTCCGCGTGTAGCCATCTTTTAATTTTGTATATGTTTCCCTAGC
>CABFOV010000128.1:6649-25135 GCA_902141375.1 Timema poppense
AAAAAAAAAAAAAAAAAAAGAAGTGGTAAGTATTAACATTTTGTGTAATTTTAATTTAATTTTTGCTATAGTAAGGATTTTAAATTGAGATTTTTCCATTTAAGTTGCTGACAATATTGATATTTCTGAATTGCGGACCCATTATTATTTTAAACGTCCAATGCTGCCCTGAAGGTCGAACGAGTTCGACACTTCTGTTCTAGAAGCTATTTAGAGTGCTCCTCGACAGATTTGTTTTTACAGACACGCCTGGAAAATATTTGGACTGGTCTCCGCCAGCAATTTTTTCAAAATTGAAATCAGCTAGCAGTTATTTTGAGTTTAATTTAAGGTCATCTTTCAGCTTCATATTCGATAGTATTAGGAGATTTGAAATACGTATATCTAGGAGGAGGCATATTTACTACAGGGGGAAAATTATTTCCAGGAGGGGGCAGTGTCCCTGTGTACCTCCCGGTTCTGCAGCCACTGCAGATGCAATGTATTAGAATTAATTTTTTATTTTCTTCAAATGATATGATTTTTTCAAAGTTTTTAGAGGTAATAGAAAATATTGTTATCATTGAGCTTTATAATCTATCATTTATTAAAATTGTATTTTTTCTAAGACTATATTACATACACATCTAAAAAAACCAGACCTCAAACACGAATGTGTCAGTAAACCTTGCAAAAATACAAAACCTTAACTATAATATTAACTAAACTATTCTAGTATTGTATCATCAGATACAAAAATAAATAAATAGCTCATCTCGTACCACTCTTGTTCAATTATTGTTACTGAAATACAATCATAATTCTTATTTTGAAGCCGCCTACTCATTTCATACTGTATTAACACATCATTTTTGCATATTAATGTGAACGGACATATTTATTACTAAGTTTATTATTTTTTCATTAGGTGCTTAGAATGGATAATGAGATGAAATGAAAGTTTCCTTGAACTCAGCGACAAACAGTTGAAGCGGAACTCTATATGTGCTAACCTTTTTGCACAAGACCAGTTTAAAAACTATTTTCGGAATTCATTGAATTTTAACGCTCTACCATTCCAATTTACTTTAAATGAACAGGATCAGAAACTTCTAGCTTTACCCGTTTTCAAAAGGAATGACTTGAGGGAAATACCTCAATCCCTTATTCTTACATCTTCCTCACCAAGAGAAACAAACTGTAAAGTCGTTTTAGAACAAAAAAAACATCAGAGAGGGTTCATGCTGCAGCAAACAATGCTGAGAAAAATACTCCTGAAAGTAAAAAATGTACCTTATCAATGGGAATTACCAACAAAATATATAAATAGTAACAAAATCCTCATACCTCTCAGAAAAGCAAAACTGATTAAGAAACTACGTGCTCACACATTCCAACTGAAAGAGACTAGAAACTTGCAAGAGTACTTTAAAACAACAAGACAGAACTTTTCCTCTTAGAGCGAAAATTCCTTAAATAAATCATTGTTATCAAACCACAACATTAGACCTTATTATCGAGAATTCTATCCATCAATTCAAAAGTAATGTTCAAACAAAATATTAACAAATATCAATCTCAACAAAATAAACCTACGTCTCGATATCCTAATCTTTGACTATTCTCAAACATCATGAAATTTAATATTGGTCTATGATTTTCACGATTATTAAGTTACCCATTTAAATAATTAATTATAAAAGACCGAAAAGAGAATTTAGAAAGAGTTTACAAATCATAAAATATAATTAAGCCGAAAAGAAATTTGTTCTTACATTTTTAAAATATATGTAGCCACGGCTACGTACTTCTCAATGTAAAGCCAAGTCCAAGAGTGCCGGACATGTTCCATCCCGGCACTATAGATGCAAGAAAACCAAGAGAACATGGAGGGATAGAATCAAGGTGGGGGAACATATTAGGATCCCCCAGGGAAGGGATAAGCTTAGATTAGAAAATACATCTCTTCCTCCTTAAGTTCTTAGAAATGTTATGTCTGCAACGAACTCTAGTGGCCGCCATTTGAATCTTGGTGGGCTCGGTCAGTTGATCACGCCGCGCAGTTATGCTCGATTGTGTTTCGTTGTATCTCCGACCTGTTGTCCAGAGGCGACTTTGGGTTTGACGTACGTGCCTAGGCGACCCTGAAGACAGTGACGGTAGATACCGTGGCCACAATTTTATTTTTTGGTGAGCTAAATTAACCTAATTATGGTACATTTGATTAATTAATATATTTGGTGGTTATGAGTGACAATGCTTTCTAGTGTGCCATTGGTACCAAAAACCTTTCTGTGAATTAATAAATGTAGTTACGTTCTCGTATGAGAGCGGGAATGTAGTGTTATGAGTTAAAGAAAGGATGGTACCCTCAATATAAAAGTGAAGCCCACGTGTGATGAGTCAGAAGTGTGATCCTGACTGGAAGAAGTGTCAACTTTTATGAACGCTTACTGCTTTTCTTTTTGTGCAGCCTAGAGTACTCCCATCTCCTTATGTCTTCCGCCTTCCCTTTTCCTACCCTCGGCGCGTGACAAAGTGGAGAGCTTCTGAAAGATTGGGCTTGGACTTAGTATGGAACCATGGCTGTTCTCCGAGCAACTGCCTTGGGATGTTGAAGAGCGGTGGACGAACTTGAACAAGTGGTGGGCCGGTCGATGACGTCACTTACAGAAACACGCAGCGGGAGAGCATGTTAAAATGTGCTTGGGAGATGCTGCATCCCAAGTGGTCCGGGCAGGCGGGCCCTACTGTTCAACGCGGGTCAAGTTGATGTCGCGACTCCTGAACTACTTGAGGTTCTTTTGATAGTGAGAAACTAGGAAGGAAAAACATCAACTCTGGTGTTATGGATCCGCAAGAGGTGCTACAGGAGTGCTTCCGGAGCTTCTTCTTTCATCTGCCCAAGTCACCACAAGGATGTCGGGGCCTGATCCTTTCCCCGGGTGGAATATCAAGGGGGGAGATTTGTAGCATTTGTCTACAATTGAAGAAGAGATGAGTCGGAGAAATAAACAAACTTACCCCATTTCACCATCCCAGTGCCTCTGGACATCTCTTCGGAAAGACAACGAAACACAACCGTGAATAACTGCGCCACGTGATAGACTGACCGAGCCCACCAAGATTCAAACGACGGCCACTAGAGTTCGCTACAGACAAAACATTCCTAAGAACTTAAGAAGGAAAAGATGTCTGCTTTAATCTAGCCCAGAACATTCCAGTTGTTTGGAGTTTGTTGTAGAAGCTAATGTTGTTACGCGTATCCCCTCCCTTGGTGATCCTAATGTGTCCACCCACCTTGATCCTCTCCTTCCATGTTATCTGGGTTTTCTTGCATATACAGTGCTGGGATGGAACATGTCCAGCACTCTTGGACTTGGCCTTACATTGAAATGTACGTAGCCGTGGCTACATATATTTAAAAATGTAAGAACAAATTTCTTTTCGGCTTAATTATATCTTATTTTTGTAAACTCTTTCTAAATTCTCTTTTCGGACTTTTATAATTAATTATTTAAATGGGTAACTTAATAATCGTGAAAATCATAGACCCATATTAAATTTCATAATGTTTGAGAATAGTCAAAGATTAGAATATCGTGACTTAGGTTTATTTTGTTGAGATTGATATTTGTTAATATTTTGTTTGAACATTACTTTTGAATTGATGGATAGAATTCTCGATAATAAGGTCTAATGTTGTGGTTTGATAACGATTATTTATTTAACGAATTTTCACTCAAAGGGTAAAAGTTTGTCTTGTTGTTTTAAAGTACTCTTGCAAGTTTCTAATCTCTTCATTATTTTGTGTAGATGTATTCTTGTGAAATGGGAATAGGAATTGAAGTCTTTAAATAAATGATGATAGAAGTCTTGAGGACTCACCTTTTTCAAGTTGTTGTTTATTTACATGTATACGTATAAATGATATATGTGTACAATTTGTATACATTTTTTTTTGCTAGGGTCAATTTAACGTTACTTTACAAGAAAGTTCCTTGTGGCTTGTGATTAAAATAATGTGGTTCGTTTTCTCATGCAAATTTTTTAATATAATTATATATTTAACGTTGATAATGTATTTATATTAACCAGTCAGATTCATGATAAATATTATATATTTAACAACTCTACGACTACCATTAATAATTATGTTTATACCATCATATATGGTTCTATACGTCTCACACGACTTCTTTGGTGCTGACAGACAGCTAACAGCTGATAGCTCTGAAAAGTTACTAGACCAAATTATGTATCCTACGCCAAACCATATGATCTGCAAAAACATGTGTTTAGCAGCTGTCACTTCTGACAGTCAAATTTTAGGTCTATACAACAAAACCTATATGTCTGTTTTATTTATTTTCTATTTATTGTTGACCTTGATATGTTGATGGTCTAGTATTAATTATTAATTTTTTCAAGAATATAAATTTAAAATAAAAAATAACATTTAATCCCATACTAGTTTTTATTGTAATGAATAAACAATTTTCAATAAAAAAACTCCAATATATTTTTTTGTTAATATTAGTATTATTAACAAAATTATAAATGTGAAAATCTGAATGTCTATTACTACACATAGAAGAAAAAACAGTCATAAACCTTTTTAACAGTATTAAAACATATTGGTGACCTGGTGGTCTAGGGTTAAAGTGTCAGACTTCTGTACTGGGGTCCAGGGTTCATTCCTCGATCCCGGCACAAATTTATCTGATTGCCAAACCCTTCCTTCACCTCTGACAAGACGTGTATTAATCTAAACTTGGGAATTTGTGGAATGCCAGGCCTCCACCATGGTTCGGATCCCATGTTAAACTGTAGGTTCTCCATTTCATCTCACAATCACCCTACCATTACACATTAGCGTAAGTGCGTAACAACCCCAACGGGTAGTAAAAAACGGTGCTAATAATAATAATAATAATAATACGTTTCAGAAAATATTCTAAAGTAGTTTAAAGTAAGGAGTGGTAATAAACTTGGAACTTAGATAGAAAACTCAGGAATAGTTATAACAAAATATATAGCTTTACAATTGAATGAATTAGATAGTTTTAAAATTGGTATATGAATTAACTGACTTTTAATATTCAAAATATTGATTTTATTTTGCTTTTAATGAGCTACAAAATGGCATACATAAAAAATTTCAATAAAGTGTTATAACATCGACTGAATTAAAACATGGGTTGATGACAAGGCTAAAATACACATATAAAATATTAAAATTTATTTACAAAACTTGGATACAACAAATTAAGGACAAAAACAAAGTTTAATGATCAACAGTGTTGTTAATTAGGTAATAAAATTGATTTAATGGGCTAGCATCTCCCAATAAGGTTTAATAAAGTAATGAAAATGTTCTAGTTACAATGTTTATGAAAAATATAATAATTTTTATTTTAAGATTAATTATAAAAATCTAAGCCTTATCTTGGTTCAATCCCATTACTCCTTGTGATAATCATCCATTAGAATGATGCTGATTTATATTCTTCTGACATGTTTCGGTATAAAAATACCATAATCATGGACAACGTAAAATGAAATTAAAGAACCTTGAAGAAAACTTGAGACTTAAGTTGTACGAAAATCTATGATAAATTACTGTCATATTCATGATTTTGTAAAAGACAATTAATAGACAAACAAACTTACCAACGTCGCTGTGCGGCACACAATATAGAATTAGCAAAAATCTATTTTAGATTCACTCCTCTTAAACAGTTGAAACAAAGTCTCTAATAAAAATACAATAACTTATAACTTGAAGTCTTAACATGGTATTTATTTAATCAACACTGGTGAAAGACTCGCAAGTAGTTTTTATTACACTTCACAGATTTTTTGGAATAGGCCTACTATAAAAATTCTAAAACTCGAGGTTTAGCCTAGAGGGCAACACAACACATTCTTAGGGTTAAAAAATGTATTTTATAGTCTTGATACACTTAAATTTTCGAATAATGTAATCGATCACTGAGAAACACTCGCTATTTTACTTTATCACACGCTTTAAGGTTATATTAATAAATAATTATTCAAAGATCACTAAATACCTGTTTATTTTCTAACGATAGCACGCTCATAAACCGAAATAATATTCACAAAAGAACACACAAATTACTTAGTAGCCGAATTAATATTTAAAAAAGACACTGTATTATTTAAATTTGTAATAAAATTATAAACGGGTAGCATAGACACGCCTAAATACAAATCAATAGTATTCAACTATAAAATATTTTGTTCTTCAACTTGTTGACTCACGCACGTGGTTTTATTAATTGTATTTTATACGATAATTCACTGTTATAATGTATTTTAAAATTGTTAAATTTTGGTTATGAGAATAACCATTTGGTTATTTGCTTAGTATTGAAGTTTTCTTTTGCTGTTTAATTCAAAATAATTATTAAAAACAAGAGAACGTTAAAAGTGACCTTATATGGTGAAAACAAATATGGCCACTTGATAGAAGCTGCCAGTTGATGACGTAGAGAAAAGAGGATCGTTGCTGGTTAGGCGGCAAAGGTATTGATACTCTTGCTTACAAGATTTAAATTTTATATTATTTCACAAACATTTTGAATATTTTTTCCTCTTTATTATCACAAACCATTTATTTATGTTAAAGAAATGTGAGGGCAGCTATAAAAATATTAATAACTGAATATAATACCATTAAATTTATAATTTCACGCTCTATTTAACCTGTGATTGCCACAAGAGTTAAAAGGAAAACTAAAATGAAATTACTAGACTTTTTTTCTTAAATTTTATTATGGAAATTAAAATTATACTGTAATATTTGGGGAAGTATTGTTGAAAGCGATTGATAATATCTTTAGTAATAATAATAGTAGTAATTAGTAAATAATAATTATTTCCAAATATTGTGAAAAAAGTTACTTTTAGACAATGTTGGCATTACTGATACCATCTACTAGCTTCTGCTAGCTGTCATGTAAAACCATAGAAGTGGTAAGTCCCCTGTACCTGTTAACAAACATATATTCAATTATATTTTCTATGCATAAATACCAACAAAGGCATATTTTTTGGTTTTTCCTTAATAATATGAGTAGTGAAGATAGCCTTAGGATAGTTTTTTTTACATATGTGTTTAATCATCTCTTTTTATTTTTGGGAAATTATATTTTTGAGAGCGGCCGTCTAACTATCATTCCCGCAATCAGATGAGTGCTCTGAGTATCAAATGTTTGTTTTCAAGAAATTTGAAACAATTACTCAAGCGACTCACTCTGATTGTGTTTATAATTTTGTTTCACTATTTGAGCCTTCTATTTTGGATTAGTTTGATAAAGGAGGTTACATACGTTTTTATTCTTTTATTTCTCTTAATGTATAGTAAGAACACGATAAAAAGCATGGTTTATACAATATTTTTTTTCATGGTTAACAAACATTAAAAGTTATAATTTTATTTTATAATGGTAAAGATATTCTACAGTGTTCGTAGAACTTTATTTGTATTTTATAGAGGGGGAGGGGGGTTAAGTCAATTTTAAAAAAAGGAGATTCGGATGCGCTTTCCCAGAAATCTTACTAACCTGGTTCTCACCTGGAAATTTTTGAAAATTATAGTCCTCTAAAAACTATTTGAAGTTGTTATCCTTTAGCAAGTTTTTGAAAATTGGATTCCTCTAGAGTCTAGACTCTATTTGTATATGATTTTTTGCCGAATTTATTTTTGAAAATTAAATTCACTTTAAGTTACGTATTTGATGTGAGCTCCTACAGGCAATTTTAAAATTAGATGCCTCTAGAATCTATTTGGAGTGGGCCTATACTGTCAAACTTTTGAAAATTTGATAACCTTAAGAACTATCTATAGTCGTTCTCGCTTAGATTTAAAAAAAAATTAAAATTCCCTTAAAGTTATTTAGAGTGGGCCTCTAGAAGGAAAATGTAGTTATTAATTGAATGGCACAGATATTTGAAGTGATTTTCAGATAGCTGAAGTTTGTTTTTAATCGTAATCAGAGATGAGTTTGATCTTCTTTCCTACAGAACCAAATAACTACTTCATACAATAAGTGTGCCACAAAACACTTGAAAGGAAGACATTTTGATATAGCTATGTATTTGAAGAAAAATCTATAAAACATAGTAATAAATTTGTTTAACAGATTTAAGAAAACTATACTCATTTCCACCGTTGGCGTTATAAGCCAATTATCAGTGGTGCGCAAAGCTACCTCTTCCAAGATTTCTTGTTATCATATTTTGAATTGATCCAAAATTACTTGACCACTTATTGGATTTTGGTCAAAATAAAGAGATTGGGAGACGGTAATATTCTGTAATCCGCCCACCTTTTCATAGCTTTGAAATAGTTTGTTATCATTCTTGTATGTAAGTTATACATAATGTAAATAACAATGTAAACATATTATAATGTTCTAAAACACTTTTGAATAAAAAGTAAAAAAAATCAGTATTATTCGTATATTTGAGGCAAATATATTAGGACCTACATGATAATCAACCTCATATTCATTCTTAATTTTAAATTATTGAAGAGGAAAGAGAAAGTCATAGACATTCTGCCATATTCACCCATTCAGTGTTACTAATTTTTGAGATATTTTATTGAAGTTATTAATGTAATAACACCCATGCACACAATAGTGACAATTCTTATCCAGTAACATAAGCCTGCATACCCTTTGAACTTAAAGATTGTCTCAGCGTGTTCTTCTCAACGTAAGAGAAGTAGAGTATAGTTCACCTCCATGGTCTGCAGATTATAGTGTAAAGCTTAGTAAAGTCTTTCAAATAAACGGGGCCCCGCTTCTGACCCTTTTCAATTTATAATATATATAAGATGATTTATAAATATTTAAGTATGACTTAAAATTAACAGGCTAGTAGTGACAGATTTGAGATAGGTATTTTTATTTTTGTTGCATTAAACTACTTGACATAATAATAATTTCCAACAATTGGGCATGGTATGATCTAAGTTTGTTAATAAGACAATCTTTTAAAATAAATCCATATACGTGCTTTTCGAATATACGTGAAATGTATTGGGAAGGCTTAATATAGTCCAAGCCCCCCAAAATATACAGAGGGGGGATTGAGGCCCCCCCCAAACCCTTTGTTCTGGAGTCCCTGGGTAAGTTCCAGAAACATTAACTCTCTGATATTTACCAAATGTTTATTTAACTGTTTGACATTTATTAACTGTTTTCTTTCAGTCCAAATAAAACAGAATGTGTCCCAGAAAGTGCCCATAATACCATTTCTACTGCATAAATTCCCAGAACCCTCAGTCAGAATATGAATCCTGACTTCATCAGTTAAACCAAACGAGCTTGACGCTAAGCCCGCGTGTTTGATTTTATTCTTATAAACTACTTATATATAATTTATATGAATGCGACTAAGATGTCACAAAAGATAATCAACGAGCCCAGTGGGTATTTAAAAAGCTATGATAGCAACGCCACTCGTCTAAGCACAAGACTTCTACAGCAAACTAGGTTAAAAGCAATTGTCTGAGCTAGTTAACCAAAAGGAACCTGATTAATATCCCAACTGTTTTTGTCATTTTAGCCGCTTACATTTCTACTGTATTTGAATTTGGCGCCTCCCTATAATAAAAATAATCAATTCCAAAAGTAATCATAATGCTATAATCTCAACCAGCAATGCACCCCCACCCGATATATGTCACGGCCCTGAATGTGGTCGTGACTCCCAGGTTGTAAACTACTGGTCTAGTGCATTAGTTCACTTTGTCATCAGCACGAGAAATTATTGTATTTGAAACTTCACTGAAAAGGTGACTTGTCGGTCTTCCCGAGTGGTGAGTGGAATTTTTAACCTTCTCTTATGACGGTATCCATCCGGCAAGTTTACCGAATAGAAATTTTTCAAAAATCAATTTTTCGACATAGCGATTTTTCGAACCAATATTTTTTCGAAAATTGATGGACCGAAAAATTGATTTTCGACCAAATTACTTTCGATGGTTTTGTATTAGGTCAATTGATTTTGATAAATTGATTTTCGAATAGATTGTTTTCGAAAAATTAACCTAGACACCCTTCTGACACATGTAGCCAAGCTAATCTGCAAAAGAGGGGAAGGGTCTTCATGGAGGGGGTAATAACTGTCTGAAGAGGCCACAGATTTCATGCTTGAGCGCATCAAGATGCAGCCCACTTCACCAAGTAGGCAACGTTGTTAATCTAAATATGTTTAACGTATGGCATTAAACAAAAATACTTCAGAGGCTTAAAAATAACCAAAGACGGTGATGTCTAACTTCTTTTCACTAACTACTTCAATAAAGGACCCATTCGAAAATAAGCGTTAATCAAACTGTATCTTATGAAACTTGAATTTGCTAGATTAAAGTTTTGTCTGTACTATTAAATCAAATTAAATTTTTATTTGGTTCCAAGTTCATTGACGTTAAAACAAAGAAAATTCGTAAATAACAAACAAGCATCGCTACCACAAGGCATTTCAACTAGAAGATTACTGCAAAAGCTGATTATTTTCGTTTGTTTATGTACTGACGTTTAAGTGGCTATAGCCTCTCCTCGCATTCTCATTAACTGATATGTCTCAAGTTCAATGATTATCTATATTACACTCCATGCATAACGTATAAGAAGTTAAAGCTTAACCAACTTTAAGTATTGTACACTACTCACTATTCACTATGTATCGATTACTAACGATATAATTGAAAATAATGTATTTCAACTTGTTGCGCTCAATGTGCTAAACACTATTCTTGATTAGTTATATGTTATGCATGAATATAACTTATTAGTCCAACCTTGTACAAATATTTTTGGGTGCGAATATTATATAAAATAGTTATTTTTACACGCAATTGACTATTTTCATTTTATAATATAATCTTTGGGTTGCTGTAGATTAACTCTCTTTAAGATGAAGATCTTACCCTCTTCGTTCCATGGGTCCACATATGAGGACCTCAGTTATTGTTTTTTTTTTTACGGCAGAAATAATGATATTTTCATAGCTATGACCTGGGATACACGTTTGAGGACCTTTAAGCTTCTTGTTTCTAACACTAAAGCGCTGATGGCGTGAAAAATGTTTACTGTTTTAATTTATATCTATGACTCGAACACAAGATGGCGTCCTACTCCAAAACACGTGCAAGTAAGTTAACTAAATAATTTTAAATAAATATGTATAGATAAGTTATCGGCCTAGAAATTTTATAACCAGTAACTAACTTAATTAAGAATGTTTTAACAAATGGTTTTTGTTATTTTTTAATTTCATTTCTAGATCATTTATGATACATCATTGGTCCTCATTTGTGGACCTGAGGTTATAAATCGAAAATTTAATATAATATAATGTTGATCAAATGTTTCAGAAAAAAATTTACTAGAAGACTCTGATATATTAGAATTCCTAAATAATAGTGATACCAATCTTTCGGATTGGGGAGATGAAGATTTTATTCCACAAGAAAACGAATCAATCTGTGAAGATAGTTATAATTGAGAATAGTGAAACTGATGAACAAACTCAACAAGTAGGACATACCTCTCCATCATTGGAAAATATTGAAGTCCATGATGAACCTGTGCCAATTGTAGGTCGAATAATACCTACGAGGTAAATGAAATGGAAAACTAAAACGTAAGTAGGCCTCAATTGAGATTTTATTATTTTTAAAATAATACTATTAGGTTCAGTTGGCCTAGGCCTAATCAATTAAATAAAATAGCTCTGTAATACTCTATATTTAGGCCTACTGTTTATAGAAAACGTAAGTAGGCCTTAATTGGGATTCTATACTTTTTAAACAATACTTTTAGGTTAAGTAGGCCTAGGCCTATTCAATTAAATAAAACAACTATATCTTTACTGTTTTTAGAATGCCACAACAAGGTCCTCCACATGATGAAATTCTCATACCAGATAGTGAAGAACCAAAGGAAATATTTGAATCGTTTTTGGAATATCTCCCTCTACCATTCTGGGATATTCAATCAGAAAATTCATATCTCTACTCAGTACAGACTCGAGATCTAAAATCTGTGAATACAACAGCTGAGGAAATCATACATTTAGCTGGAATACATGTAGTGATGAGGTGTCTGGGTTATCCTCAAGCTAGAATGTACTGGCAACGCGATACTGAAGTACCATTGATTTCTAACTGTATGACAAGGGATCGATTTTTCGAACTAAGAAACTATTACATTTTGTTGAAAACCAAGTTGGCCATGATGAAAAGGATAGGTTGTGGAAAATCAGACCATTTATTGATTTGGTCAAGCAAAAATGTTTAACTTTGCCACGGTCATCTCATTTATCTTTGGATGAACAAATGGTCCCATTTTCTGGAAGGTGTAGTTTTCGCCAGTTTGTGCCATCAAAACCTAACCCACTTGGACTTAAATGTTTTGTTTTAGCAGCTCCTGATGGGTTAGTTCTTGATTTTCATTTTTACACTGGCAAAGGCACTGTGTCAGATAATGATCTCAAAGAGCTAGGTTTGGAATCTGCTGTAATAAAGCTCTTACATGAAACAGTACCCCAAAACAATAATCATTGTGTGTACACCGATAGATTTTTCACTAGTTTGAAATCATTGGAATGTCTTCTGGAAAGAAATACTCATCAAATTGGAACTGTAATGAAAAACAGGGTTGGACCAGTGCTAAATAAACTTAAAAGTGTCAAAGAACTTAAAAGGGGTGAATGGGGTGAGAAAGTGAGGGAAGATGAAAAGGCATGTTTAATTAAGTGGAAGGATAATAAGAGTGTTTTGTTGCTTTCATCTTGTGTAGGAAGTGATCCAGTCACAACTTGCAAACGTTGGTCCAAAGAAGAAGAAAAAAAAATGATGTACCCCAACCTTTGATTGTAAAACTTTACAATGAAAAAATGGGAGGTGTGGATCTATGTGATCGTTTCATGCCCTACTATAGATGTAGCATTCGCACAAGAAAGTGGACAGTGCGAATGTTCAATCACTTTGTCAACCTGGTGATTGTTAACTGCTGGATAATGCATCAACGCTGGTGTTCAGTAAACAAAGAACCTAAAAAACTACGTTTGTCCCTACTAGACTACAAAATGCATGTTGCAAATGCTATGATTAAATACCAAAAATCAAAGCCTGCTATCCATGCAAGAGGACACCCACGTACACTCCATCGAGATTGAAAGGTAGCAACTTATAATTCACTGAGCCAGCGAGGTATGATATTCCTCCACACATGACTGCAGAATAGTTTGCCTAGCTACGTCAATATACATTATTTACCGCATTTCCTAGAATATTGATTTTACTTTGTAATTTTGTTTAATAGTTAAAAATAGATTATAGACCAGTGTGATATCTGCTCTAAACACTCACAAAATAAAATAACGAATATCTTATATTAAACAAAATTACAGAGTAAAATTAATATTCTAGGAAATACGGTAAATAATGTGTATTATACTGCTTCGGTGTTCATGCGGACAAAAAAAATTATTAAATGGTCCATTTTCAGTGATGGATGAAACAGGGTTCTAGTCCTGGCCGGGAATATTGAGACACGTTTTCCTAAACTGTTTCCCAACTTCCCTCCAAGCAATTGTTGTTACATCACCTTTAATTTGTATTTTTTTATTCATTTTATTAATCAATTAGTAGCAAATATGGTTGAAATAGGTAATATTATGTTACTTATAAATATTCTCCTATAGATCACTCTAGATTTTACTATCCCCTTCACGGAAGAACGGAATTTCACCTTCCGGCTGATCCACAAAATCCCTTATAGCTAGGCCTGTCAGTATTTACAGGGACTCACAACAAAACACCTGATTAAACCAATGTTAAAACCCGCCTGTATATAAAAACTACGTAAGCCTGGTCAAAAAAAATTACACTGCAATCGCTTATGTGGTTATAAATATCCTAGATAAAATATACACAACATCCATCCGAAACTTTAACAGGGATTCGAACCCCAAAACCTAGGTCTATCATACTACAATTTTCCCGGTTGATATCCTATAGAATAGAATTAACTAGGGAATCAGTTGTTGACAAATATCCGGCTGGTCCTTCACCGAGACTCACAACACAAAACATGATTAAATCATGCTAAAACTTGCTTGAATAAATATTCTACAAAAAAAACTACATTTAAATCGGTTAAGTGGTTCCATAGATATATACAAATATCCGGCTGGCACTTCACCGGGACTTACACCAATACACCCAGTTATAATTACTATACTAAAAAATTCCTGGATAAATACACTAACGAATAATAAAAACTACCCCACAGTAATTGTGTTGTTCCATAAATGTATACAAACATTCGCCTGACCCTTCACCGGGACTCCCACCGAAACACCTGATTATACACAAATAATGCTAAAGCCTGCCTGGATATTGATCCAGTACAAAAGTAACAACCACACCGCAATTGGTTAAATGGTTCAGGAGATAAATAAATCCGGCCGTATCTTTAAAAGAAAATCAAACCCTGACTGTATGTATGCGAAATCCTCTCCTAGGAGACATCATGATGAATAGAAACAAATGCACCGCAATAGGTTGTGAAATTCCAGGTATCCTTAGCTATAGACAGATATTCTTAAATATAGAACAGAACTATAATATATTTTTACCTAAATATATTTATATTCCAAACCTTAAAAAAGCAGAGATATTATGTAAAGTGGTTTTAAGCTCGTAAAACAAAACAATATTTATCCTTGCTTTTCAATTATCATTTAAACCTCCTCACTCTGATATTGTATTATTACTTGCCTACGACATGGCCAGTTTTATTATTTGGATTTACAGAATTGATTTAGTAAAAAACAGATTTGACAAAAATAATCACAGTTAACATTATAGTTTAAATTTATTATAAAATAATAATAATCAACGCAAATCTTAATAAACCACACCTTTTCTTAATCAAAGTATTAATTATTAAAGCGTATTACTAATAGTTATATTATAGCCCCTATGGTAACATTAAATAAAGTATGGAATTGAACTATGCTCCCACAAGTTATACAGTCATAATAACTTTGAAGAAACAAATAAATTCACTTTTATATCTAAAATATGTCCAATGGATGAGATTTTATCAATATTTATTTTTTGTCCACCCGGAAATAATATAAAATATTTTAAATTTTGAAATGGACCCTTAAATTACAGAACATTTTTTTTAAACTCAGCTTCTTACAAATAAAGTAATACTCTTTTAGAGTTAATCTGTTATTTACGTTACATGTGTGGAATATAATAATTAATCATTAATAAATTTATAATTGGCTATAAACAATAATGAAGATTCTGGAAAGGGGAGACTTGCTTTATGTTACCATGTAAAACCAATCAATGTGGTCAACAGTGCCCAAATAACGTTTGACGTGGTTAAACTTTTAATAGCTAAAAAAAATACCAGCCCGTATGTTAATGAGAGCAAAAATAATTAAATAACTTAGTATGTAAATATTAGTTATTGATTTACCATTATCAGAACAATAAAGTATAATTAATTTATTAAATCAAACCATTCAGGCATCGCTAAAAGACACAACCCCTCCCCCATCACTCCTTCCCAACAGTCAAGAAATAATTTTATGACTTAAGGCCTTCTCTAACTTAGGTGTTGGGCGTAGCTAGGCAAACTATTCTGCAGTCATGTGTGGAGGTATATCATACCTCGCGGGCTCAGTGAATTAGAAGTTGCTACCTTTCAATCTCGACGGAGTGTACATCAACATGTGAAGGAATATCATACCTCGCTGGCTCAGTGAATTAGAAGTTGCTACCTTTCAATCTCAACGGAGTGTACATCAACATGTGGAGGAATATCATACCTCGCTGGCTCAGTGAATTATAAGTTGCTACCTTTCAATCTCGACGAAGTGTACATCAACAATAACTTCTGACTCTGAAAAGGAGGTATGGCTAAGAATAAAAAAGCCAAGAAAAGTAATACCACAACCAATCTCAGAAGTACGGTTTGATAATGTAGGACATCTACCAGAGTACAGAGATTCTAAAAATGCTTCAACATGTAGAAATCCTTGTTGTAAATCATAACTCGCATAGTGTGCATCAAATGTGGTATTTTTTATGTGTTTTAAAAATAATTGCTTTCAAGCATATACTAAATAAAACCAAGTGCCATGAATAAAGAATTGTTAATAAAAATCATAAATTTATGCACTTTTTTAATAGGACTATTTGGTTTTACTGATACCGTGATTGATTATTTTTCAAATATATCAAAAGTATGAATTTTGGGTAGAAAATAAATAAAATTTTGCAAAACACTTTTTCAATATAATATAGTAGTTTGAACCTGAGGTCCACAAATGAGGACCATTTGATTTCCAAAAATTGGTAAAAACAAATAATATTTTTTTTTGTTTTTACTTGTCTATGTAGTGACTAAAATAAAAAGAAAAAAATTTTAACACATTTTTTAGATCTCAGGTTTGAAGAGGTTAAGAACATAGCACTGGACTAACGTTGACCATTTAATGGTTAGATACTGGTAACTCAATTTTACGAATTTCTAAGCATTGAAATTTTATTTATAAAATAATAATAGTAATGATAAAAATAATAGTTTTGTAATATTTCTGCAAAAAAGTATTAATTAAATATCCAAACTCATATTTGATTTCTTAACATGAGAAACTTTATACTAATTTAGTTTATATTATTTTGTCTTTTTTATTTTCCAGGCACCAAAGGAGAAAAAATATTGTTCAAGTAAACAGACAAGAAATACAATTTAGACTCTACAATTACTAAATATTTCCATTAGATAAATTACTCATCAAGGTGGGATGGAAGCGGACGCGAGAAAAAGGCCAGTGTTTTTGCAGTTTTTATGGCAATTTTTTTTAGGCAAAATAAATAAAATATTGCTTCAGTGCAAACATATAATTTAATTTTCTTCACATGGCGACCTCAAAATTTCTTGAATATATCTCAAGGGTGGCCTGGAATTTAATAACAACTTTTTCTCTTCATATAAAAAGTTTCTCATCTAATGCCGCTATGCTCATGATAGATATTCAGAAATGGTTGATATCAACATGTGAGGAAAATTAAGCTTTATGTTTGTACTGGAGCAATATATTATTTGTTTTAGCCAAAAAAAAGTTTCACGACATTGTTAACGCGTTTAAATATTTAGGAACAATTTTAACTAGCAATTAGAGTGAAAATTAGGAAAAGGATACAGTCGGGAAATGCATGCGATTACTCGGTCTGTTCGTTGTTGACAACTCGCCATCTGTCCAGGATTTTAAACTAAGAATATACAAAACAATGATTTTACCGATTGTTCTCTATGAGTGTGAAACTTTATATCTTGCTTTACAGGACTAAAATATATTTAGGGTGTTCGAAAACAAGGTACTTAGGAAGGCATTCGGTTCAAAACGGGATGAAGATACTAGGGAGTGGATTAGGTTACATAACTATGAGTTACAAACCCTATTTTCATCACAAGACATTGTTAAGCTAATCAAGTCTCATGGATTACGGTGGGCAGGACGTGCAACGCGAAGGGAAGACTGGCATTGACTGGTATTAACTGGCAAACTCAATGATAAGAGACCATTGGCAAGACCTAGACATAGATAGGAGGATAACATTAGACAGTACCTGAAATAGGTAGGGTGTAATGAGGGGGACTGGATAAAAATAGCTCAAGTAAGAGATTACTTTTGTAAGTGAAGCAATGAACTTTCGAGTTCCTAATTCCATAGAATAAGCTAGTATGAACAGTACATTAGATACTGTACCTTAACAATGGTACGCAAAAAGAATAAAATATCAATTTTGATTCCTTATAACTCATGAACTGTAAATATTTGAAACAATCGAATTACTATTTATAGCTCATAACTATACAGTTGTTAAAAGTGTGCAAACCTGAACAGGTAGAAGGACGCGGTGGTGAAATAACTTTTAAAAAAATTTGTGCAATACATTTTTAATCTTTAGCTTTTAATGTTATCATTTATTTTCCTCTTCTTGAATCGTTGCACCTTTTACGACAGGTTACCTATTAACGAAATCTCTCCACAATATAGTTAAGTCTGAACAAATTATAGCTAATAGATAGACGTAGTAGTGGTGTAACAATACAATGCTTCGTATTGTACGATTACTACCCCACCCAACCTGATATTACACTTCAAGTCGCGTAAAGCATACTACCCGCTCCCTAAAATAACCTCAACGCAACCTACAATAGTAATCTTCACTATAATAGCCCAATGTAGCCCCAACAAAACGTCAAATCAGCATTCATAAATATCCTTTGTAAACTGTCTACGAGAGAAACTGCTCGTCACGTACCTTCCGATCGTCAAGCTGGCCTCGCTACGACGCTGCCAAGTCAAAACCGCCAATGTAGAAGAGTGGGGCGACTACGACTTGAGAAGCCATATTCAACGATCTACCCG
>CABFOV010000128.1:29611-101763 GCA_902141375.1 Timema poppense
TATATATATATATATATATATATATATATATAAAACATAAACAATTACACCATAAAACATTATGGTGATCAACTATTTGCTTATTTAAGATTATGTTGGTGTTAATTGCTCATGACACTGTAATGGTACTTCCTTGTACAAGTGGGTATACATCGCAAACAAATTAATGGTTTATGTCTCGATTTTTCTCCCTCTTTCTCAGTAGTCACTGTATTCCTGTGTTGTTAAGTGAATACTGTCAACGTACTAGCACGGATTTATTACAGATGAAATTAAACTTATAAATTGTCATCAATAATCTTTCGTAATCTTTATATACTTGTACATTAAATTTATCTTCTCTCAAACTGTTTAATAAGTCATGTAAACATCCCCCTTGTCCCACCTGCTGTTGTTAAAACTTTGGTAGGACCAAGAGGTCGCCGCTTCACCCATAATAGCGCAGTGGTGCAAATGCGCCGACGGTGCATGTAGTGCAGGTGGCGCACCTTAAGGAATTCACCTGCAATATTTAGTTCATAAAAAGTATGAGCTAATCTACGTTAATAATTTATATGTTTATTGATTTTGAAAGGAATTAATTTAAGATTTTAGTTTTTGTTTATGTAAAATCACAATGTCTTTAAATGATTATAGCTATTTGTATTAATTAGTAGGTAATAGCTTTATTTTCCGTAAATATATTATAACTAACATTCCATCAATTTTGTAAAGGTCTCAACAAATATTGAATAGCCATATAAACATTTCTTTAGTATTTATGATTTATTGTTTTAAATTATTGTTAAAAATGGTGCCTGTATTTGTACTGTGCAGTACATATTCTTATTTTAGTACGTATACTATACACTCTATATTATTACTTTAGTATTAATACATTTATAAAATACATTTAATATTATCTTAATAAGCTAAAAGATCCTCACTTTAAAGTGAAGGAAATTAAATTTACTTTACACATTTATTTAAAAATTTAACTAAACCACTATGTGTATTATGATAAAAGGTAACATCGTTTATTATATCCTTAAAACAGCTTAGAAAAAAATAATAAAATAGTCTAAATAACCATTATTATCATTATTGTAAGACTATTTTTTATTACTATATTATTTACATTCACAACATTTCTTCATATCAAAAAATATACATGTCAATGTAATTCTTTGCTTCCTTATTACTTATATTTGCCTACTAAACGTGTTAAACCAAACCAATTAAAAAAACCTTACTTCTTTTTGAAATAAAGTTAACTACCCAAGTTTATATTTTTATATACATTTTGTATATTAACTTATTTTCAAACATATACAATGCATATATTCTAGAAAATGATTTAATAATAAGTACTTATAATAATGATTACTATATTAAGTAATTTAACTTAAATTATATTACAATTTTGCATTGTGATAGAGTCAAGCTATATCATTTTTTATTGATTTTTATATTTGATTTATCTCATTACATTATTATCAGTCAATTTTTTTTGTGACACACTGGCATTAAGATAAGGATTGAATGAAAACAACATTTTTGGAATAAAGGTTTGATTTTTAACTTGATAATCATTATAATTACAACATAAATACCTTTCATTCAACAATTCTTCGTTTTCTTTGTTTCTTGCCTGTTTCTGGTCGATTCTAAATGATGATAAGAGCCTGTGCTTGTGAGGAACTTTCAAGCTATGTCTGGGGTGACGTATTTTAGGGGTGATAGCGTTTACTGTAGATGATAAATTAAAATTTTCTTTTGAATATTGGTAATCATTAACCTCATGGATTTTCTGCTCTTGTCGATTCTGATTATTGGGTCTTTTTAAACGTGTATTTTCTCTATGCTCATTTTCCTCTACATTCACTACGTAGTTTATTAATTTTTCTCCCTGTGGTGGGTCAATTTGATCAATATTTGGGTCATCTGAATTTATTTTCACTATAGGACTATGTGGACTGAAGCTATTTATATTTGACATATGCTGAGTTAGTGAATACCTTGTCTGGTAGAGCAAAGCAGCATCAACCATTTCATGTTCTGGCATTTCAATGGTAAATAAATCTATCATAGGGAACATGAGTGAATCGAGATAAATGGTGTTGCTTCGTCTAGTATTGGTTTCATTTCTTGTGCTTTCCAATATGTAGTCTCTGGCAGCGTTGACCAGGAATCCAGGAATCGGTCGTGCTGTTGCTAAAAAAATATATATATTGTTAATAACTTATTAAATTGTACTATTTATTGCCATTACATTTGGAAAAAATTGGTTGCAAGAGATACCCTTAATATGAAAATCGATTAATCCCAAGATATTCCTTGTGAAACAACATCGAGGTCAACATCTCATTCTCTTGTGTTTCATCGAATAGTTCTTGACCTCAATTATTGATTTATTAATACGTAGGCATTAACAATTTTTAAATAAAATAACCTTTAATTTTTTCTTCCTTTTTTCGAGTTGTATATATTTTAAACTCCCCTGAAAATGGTCTGTAAATTATATTTATTGAGATGGTCTTTGGCTACATGAGCTGACATCCAAGGCAAGGAAGAATATAAAAAACATCCTTTTCCTTGAAAGAGGAATGGTAGGTAACGTTTTGGATTCTATTAGGAAGAGAAACGAATGAAATTTACTTTGAATAAAGATTTGTTTTTAAAACTCTATACTCTCTTTGTATGAGAAGATCTTATTATCTTTTGTAGGCAAAAGATTAACCTTTTAAGCACATTGGTTCGCATTTTGTTTATTCTTTAAATTTTTTCAAACATCTTCAACATTCTTTAAGGGTCTGGACGAAAAATTTTGTTTCAAGAAAACACACAAAAATAGTAAATTAAGTAGACAACTCTGTTAACCAGCCACGTGGTGTAGGGGTCAGTGCACCTGGTTACGAGCCTAGAGGTGCCGGATGCGATTTCCGGTTATTATCTTAGGTATTTTCCCCCTAAGGGGAGTTATCCCAATATCTACCAGGGTGTTGTTAATTAGGCTTAAGTTAGATTAAAACCCACACTGGTTCAACAACTTCATAACCATCATCACATCATCTCATTGCGGGTTTGACGTGTAGTCAACCTCCAAGGTGTACCCTGTGTAAGTTCTGTGTTACCAGAATGGCAAATAGTCTACAAATAAGGTGACCCTCCTGGTCATATATTGCATTCGATAAAAACAAACAAAACACACTCTGTTGAGAAATTTTACTGATTTGCACCTCATATCTGAAGGGTGCTTCATACGAGTAAAACCAGCTCGTATTTAATTAGCATAGGATTACCTATAACTAGGAACATGTATATTTATTAGTACTATGTCACAATCCGAAGAGGTTGTGTCTTCGTACAAAACAAGCTTAAGGAAAACACTTTAAAAACTGTTGATGCATCATAAAATATTTGAGCTTTGTTCCAAATTATGAAAGTGCAATATTCTACAAAATAAAAAAAAGTAGAAATATAGCAGTATTTTCTGAGTGTGGCTCTTACGAGGTGATTTTACTTACAATTTTGACTTTGCTATCACTTGATTTGCTATCACTTGATTTCAAGTTGTCCGCTAGGCGTGGTTACACGTAAGTTTGTGGTTTAATTAATAGCTATCTAGCTCATTTTGTTGTGTTTTTTTTCTATCATTGGTAGAAGGATGGGTTTTATCAAATAAATTAACCACAAATAAATTTAATTTTATTTGTGGCTATATTTTAAAGCCCATCTTAATATCTTGATAAATGTTGTTTTAGTATAACAATATCTAATCCAATTGCTTTAGTACTGATATTAGGGCGTTAATTTTAGCATATTTAAATTTAGTGAAAGAAAAGATCTAGTAAAATAGAATTTATTTGTATCACTTGTTCAAAGAGCACCTTCTTCTCTTTGTTCTCACTACTATAATAAACCTTTACAGCTTTTATATATTTTTTTAATGAACTGTAGTATGTAATTTTTATGTTTATTTATAAGTTATTTATATTTGCAGACCAAATATAATATTGTTTAAATGCATCAATAATTTTAAAATCTATAAATAGAAAACATTGTCTAAGCTAGCGCTGAAAAGGCGTACTTGACTTTAATCGGGGAGTTTGAAGGTCTAAATCAAATTTGGCTCTAAATTATTTATCTAGGTGAATGGCACTGTGATTAGCCCTAGAAATACTTTTAATAACTCTCATGATTACTCCCCCTTACAGTCATGAAGTCATTAATAATCTTATAATAACATATTAATAAAACCAAGTTATTAAGGAACACACACACCTACACAAATAAAACAGTGTCGTTACTTTATTAACCTTTACATCCTGCAGTATCCAAGACATTAAGCCCTTATCATTTAGAGTAGGCATGTCAAAATTGTTTGATCGTAAGGACCACATTGAAAATTTAAAATACTCAAGAAGCCACATTCCAAAAATTCAAGTATATTGTCAATAACTTAAGTAAAAATAATTCCAAATTAATATTATAATGATAAAACAATAAACCCCCATATACAACAATAAGAATCACCCCACACTTTCTACCAAAAATTGGAAATTTTATTTGTGGCGTTGTTGTAATTGTTGTGTTATAAATCTTGTGCCAAAGTAACTTTTATAATCGCTGACCAATGTGTGTGCGCAATCCGAGATCTATCGTGTTTTGGTTTCTTTTCACGCGAGAAAATAACTTTGACCCACTCAAGTGATACCAAACATTTCAAATATTGGGTGCGCAAATTCAACAACTTTTGGGAATTGATCTATGTCGAAGAAAAAGTATCAATACGGCCTTAAACTTCAGATTTCTCCAAATTATGCCAAATTCCCAAATCTAACAATTTCAAAGGAAGTGTTTATACTATGTTTATAAGAAGAAAAGTCACATACGTTGGTACTAAGCTCAGTTTATCAAATGGTCCATGGGCCACACAAACTCATGGATAGAGTCGCAAGCGGCCTGCGGGCTGCAAGTTTGACATGCCTGCTTTAGAGCGTTCATGAACCATCTCTGGAAACCATGGTGGTTAAAATATCGTTTGGGGGCTATTTTTATTAATTACTAAGGTATGTGTAAGCAGGTTAGTAATTTGCGATTAAGAATTCTCTAAAAGTGAAATCACACAAGTTATTAGCACTTAGCTTGTGTAAATCTGTAAATGAGGAACGGCGTGCTTTTTTTTGTTAGGCTTAAATAAAATAGTCTGGTTAGTTCATTAAATGTGGATTTAAATGCAAGGCTGGCGAAAATAAAAGATTGTTCTATAAGATTTATTTTAAATATTACTTATAAAGAAATCTATCCAACTCCTTGAAAGTTTTTTAATAGTAATTTCTGTGTCTGTTATTTCTCTCACAAACAAGTGCAACAAGTGCCAGGGGCATGATTAATTTTTCCAATCTTTCTTTATATGTCCATCACTATTAGTATCAGGTTTAAATATAAAGGACTGTGCATTGAGATAATGTTCATAAACATTAGGCTTTGTAAATTACAAACTTCACCGAATTAACCAGGTACCATTATTTAGAGGTTGTGAAATGCAAATAAGTTTGTTTATTCGACTACAAAGGCCAATTTAAAATATATTAATCCAAAGCCACTTACTAATAAATAATTAATCAATAGCAAATAAAATTCCAATAAGATTCAAATATCTATGCAATGGGAACCCTTTAAGCTTGATAGCATTGATTGGAATCTGACGTCAGTAATGACCTGATCTAAGGAAGAACAAATGCAGTAAAAAATAAAATTTCCCCCAAAAAATAACAAATGCCGAGCAAGCTTTACTGTTTGACTAATTATCTTATTTAGAGGCAGAACACACCAAAAGACCAACAATGTTAATAATTCACCAATCAAAACATCATCAACCTACATTATACCAAAATAGCCCATTAAAACACCAAGCAAGACAAATACTTCGGAAACATAATTATGGGAGCCAAGAATGAAGCTACACAGAGAACAAAGAAATAATTACACTATCCGAGCTCATACTGACTAAAATGTAAGTTCAACCAAATAAAATGGAATATAATAAGAATACCAAATAAATTAAACTTTTGGCAGAGTGTGAAGTGGCTTATCTCTTAACTTCAAAGTTGAACATGAGATGACGATTAAGTTCACTTTGAAGTCGCTAGGTCAGAAATATAATAAGACGGTATTTAAATGCTTTGCTAAAAATTTTGATTTAGCTCTGATCACAGATATTTACAATTTGGGATCAAAATCAATTATAAACTGAGAAACGATACTTCCCAATCTTCCTATTTTATCAATGGAAAGTACTGTCCCATAATTATTTCCTTGAGTTCTATTATAAAACAGAAGAATACCTAATATCAAATAAGTATATCAAAACCTTTTTATTGGCTCAGTTCTAGCCAAGTAAATATGAGATAAAATTATATTTTTAAAAAGAACCGATTGTAAAAATCTAAAATATATTTTTAACATTTTTGAATCTATATTGTACATCCTTCAAAGGGCTGAATAAATCATTAAAGAACGTGATGGTGAATTTAATATATATATATATGTTTTTTTCTGGCATCGCGTCTTACTGCCCGTTCGGGTTATGGGCTTACGTACTAATTACACTACTGGTTTTAGGGATTAGGAAGGTTGTGTTCAGAGGAATTGTAATTCGCACTTGCGTGGAGGGAGAGTGGCAAACAATTTTGTAAGAACCAGCCTCAGTACACTCGTCCGATATTTGAACCTCGATCTCCCCATCATCAGCAATATAGTTTACTGCAAGGGTACGTGGCCACTGAAGGACGTTTAATATTGTTATTATTATTATTATTATTAGCACTGCGTCTTACTACCCGTTCTGGTTATACGCACTTACGCTAATGTGTAATGGTAAGGTGATTGTGAAATGAAATGAAGGACCTACAGCTTAACGTGGAATCCGAACCAGGGTGGAGGCCTAGCATTCCCCACATTCACAAGATGTCTTGTCAGAGGTGAAGGAAGGGTTTGGTAATCAGATAAATCTATGCCGGGACCGAGGATTCAACCCCGGCCACCAGCACAGAAGTCCGACACGTTACCCCTAGACCGCCAGGTCACCAATATTGTTATTCAAACTACATTTATTATAATGGCCTTCGATTAGTATAATTTTGTTTTTATGGTTAATGGATTTGCAATAGTAATAATAATAATAATAATAATATGTAATAAAGATTTTACGATCAAACACTTATAAGTTTAAGAAACACCTTTACTACCACTACTAATGTTAAAACTATCATCATCAACATTATAATTAATATATTACTATTATTATCATCATTACCATACACACGCACACGCAAACACACATTTATATATTATTCTGATTGTATTAATACTCCAAGCATGTTTTTAATAAGTGAGAAGATGACCTGGCGGTCTAGGGGTAAGGTGTCAGACTTCAATGCTGGCGGCTGGGGTTCAATTCCCGGTCCCGGCAAAGATTTATCTGATTATCAAACGCTTCCTTCACCTCTGACAAGACATCTTGTTAATGTGAGGAATGCCAGGCCTCCACCGTGGTTCGGATTCCACGTTAAACTGTAGGTCCTCCATTTCATCTCACAATCACCCTACCATTACACATTAGTGTAAGTGCGTATAACCCGAACGGGTAGTAAGACNATTTCATCTCACAATCACCCTACCATTACACATTATCGTAAGTGCGTATAACCCAAACGGGTAGTAAGACGCGGTGCTAATAATAATAATAAGTGAGAAGATATTTTTTAATGAAAAGGGGAAAATCCACTAAATATACGATTTTAAAAATACCATGGAAATGACTGTCTACTTTTGCGCTTCTTAAATAACAAGTTCAAACACGATAAATCAAAATTTGTTAGAAAATAAAAGGAAAGTTATCTCAAGCAGTTAAAGTTATGCCAGCGTATCTTAAAATATATTTTCAGTTAGTGTTTTAGTGATGGGCTTAGTGGTAACACTCACATGCCTCATTTGAGCAGTCCATGAAGCTAAAATACTTGACAGCAGGGAGAACTTGATTGTCTTCATCTTCTACTTGAATTGACAATCCAAAGTTCTTGCCAGACTCGCGCCAAACTCGGGCCGCTGACTTCACATTAAATTCAAGCCACTCTTCACCGTAAATAGACACCATCCGTGAGTCCAGCAACTTACGCTTTACTGCAATCAAACATATTGAAAAATTATCTCCCGTAAATATCACGTATTTATAAACAAAATGTTTGCATTTATTTTAAATAAATACACTATGAAAAAACGAAATTAGTTTTAGTTTGAATTAGGGTCAAGCCTGTTCAAATTATTAAATACACTTTAGGATTTTTAAATCAATTTGGGGGAGTTTAATGCGAATGTTATAAACACTGAATTATATATTTAACACAACTTGACAAGATAATTCAACCTAGAAAAAAATGTTATCCCTTGTCTCCTGGTTCTAACCCCAGAAACTCGAGTAGCTAGTTCAGCACTTTTCAACAATTTACATAGGTTTTGTGGAGACCGATAATTTGTTCATCCACACTAATTCACTGTAAACTGGCACCTTCACGGATTTTCAATACCCGTTTGGAAGTTTATTTCCAGTTTGGAAACTAACACTTTCTTTGTTTAAACTTTTAGCTCTAATACCCAAGATATTTTCCACTACATAATGTAACCAACCCAAATATATATATGACCTGACTAGACGATGCAAATACTTTGTTACTAAAGTATCAAGAAAAAAAAGTTTTACAAATCAAATATATAATTATTTCCCTTGTCAAGATGCGTCTTTCTATTATTATAGCCTTAGGATTGAACTATTATTAGTATGGATGTCTACCCTGAGTCCAACCACATTGTGTTTATAACTTAAATCGCCGATGCTTTTCTAAATGAACGTAACCTAAATGGTAACCATGACCAAGAAACCCAAGTATGTTAATTCTATAAAATAACGGCTAAGACTGAGTTTATTTTAAATGCATAGCGCATAACTTAAAGAAAACTACATATTACAGAGGACGTAATAGTTTTAAGAACATTATTTTTAGTGATGGCGTTCATAATCAATCCACAGTGAATAGTGCACAACGCATAAAGATAATTCAGCTTTAACTTTCAATGCATTATGCATGGACTTGAGCATATAATATACAGCCCTTGTAGCAGCCAATGAGAGTACGAGAGTAAGCTCTAGCCAATTAAACACCAGTGTGCACAGCAGACGGTAGTTAGCTTAGGTGTTCTTGTTTGAATTGCCTTGTGTTAGACCCATTTTTGTTTTTAACTGATTTTCCTTGTTTTAGAGACAATGAGTACAGTTGCTTATCTGATTGAAAATAAAGGGGAAACAATATATTATTTATTCTGTTGTTGAGACATAGGTCTACCGTAATATTTATGACAATAATAAAATCACAACCAAATAGATATCCAATTTGTTTTAATAATACGGGCATCAATTAAATTAGGCTAATTTAAAGTTTCAAAATATGCAGTTTAATAAAATGTGGTTTCTCGAATGAACCCTCTATATAAGTATTTTTAGAGACTTTAACAAGAAATTCAAATCGGTATAATGATGCTGTTATTACGTCTAACAGTTGGGGGGCCAATTATAGCGCTACCGAAACTTTATCACGATATTTGCCTTATGATAAGGTGTCAATTAAGGCGATCACACGTCCCGGGTTGTGCGGGAATTATGGCTTTACCGTTTAATATGCCCTATTCGTCTATCTTGGGTTGCGATTACTGATTATCGTACTGCGAAGTTAGCACACAGCCGGGGGATAGTTGTGATTATGTTACACCTAATCCCCTAGAGTTTTGTAGGGAATTGTTTTAATAGGTCCCCAAGCTAATTGAATTCTACACGAGTGCACTATTTATTAAGTTAAAATCACACACTTATAAATGAACATTTTACATTGCATTAAGACAGATTTTACTTGTATAACCAAACGACTAGGAGAGGCATAGTCAGAGTAACGCAGAAGCTGCCCCAGCCCTTTATATATTACCTACCCCTTGCTTCTTGGATCCCTTGTATTTATTGATAAAACCAACCAATAGGAGAGCTCCTATTAATTGCCCTAACACTGTTTTACCTAAAAGGTGGCCAACTCATCACCACCTTTTTAAATGTAACGAAATAAGTTTTTAAACAAATAAATGTTTAAACTGTAATATATTTTAATTTACTTCTGAAAATGCCTTATGGGCTTTCAACTCAGTAAAATAAATAATAACAAATTAAAGTGGTATTATTAATAAATATATAACTTGAGTTTAGAATCTTGTACTAAAAATAAAATCGTTCAAATTTACCTGGCCATCTATGCATGAAGTATTAAAATGAAAATTACATACATGTCTTTAAAGAAAAATATACTTCATCCATGACTTTTCAGATAACTAGGAGAGGCCCAAAACAGTATCATTACAGATATTAGGCCAATCTCTATTAATAAAAGTCTATCGATTTAAGTAGGACTTTAAACAATACGTTTCATTATTAAAAGGTTATATTTTTCTTGTGAATTGGGCACTTTATTCTATTCACTATTTCCTATTAGCTATGCATTATGCATAAATATAAACTCAGACTTACTTTAATAAATGTTAAAAATTGTCTAGCACTTTTATAAAAAAAATCGCATTGAAAATGTTTCTATTATTGTACTTCAAAATGCAGGGTATCTTGAAAATTTATTTAAGGAACTGTCTGTAACATTGTACTATATTGGTGGAAAAAAGTAAGTTACATTGGAGAATGAGTGGTTGATATTGAATTTTTATTCAAAGTAATTGAATTTACAATGGCTAGGACAATGTAAAATACATATTTTATAGTATATTTATCACAACGTGTACCGAGCTAATGATCATTAGCTCGCACTGTTATGTTTTTCTGCCTCACTTCATATAAACGACAACTCGTCGTGTGATGATGGTGGAGTTTGGAATTCCCGTGGCCTTGCTGAGGCAGTGGTTGCATTCTGGGGTCATTTCAAATTAGCTACATTTAACTTAAATTAAGTGGTAAAACACAACAAAAATGTATTGAAACGAAATATGTCTCGTTTCCCCCCTCTCAAATGTCTGCACTTCACGCATGCGCCTATACCCCTTAGAGCGCTCTAGCTCTGGGACCTGATTGGTCGAACACAACTTTTTTATTCTTTCCTATTTTGGTCTGAGTCGGAGAGTAGATGTTTAATATGTTGTACTAACAAAAAGTAAGACAGAACGAGTCATAGTTACCTATTAGGCAGTCATGTATCTGGTTACTTTGAGCGTGTTATTGACTAATAGCAAAGAGTGCCAAGCCAAGGCGCTATGGCGTCTGATGAACCCACGACAAGGGTTCGCTGCAGCTAACTCCCCACCACTCCATGGATATCCTCGTCAATATTCTACCCAGCCGGTATACTTACGGTGACCATAATATTTTTTAGAAAAAACAGGAGATTAAAATATATCACATATACGAGTAGTATGATCTAAGGCCATACTGTTTGACGTGAGTGTGTAACGTATGTATAGAGTAGATAGAATAAAAATAATAGAGAGAGAGAGAAAGAAAAATACTTATTAAAATTCGTTTTTTGAATACTAGTTTAAGAGAGCGAGTTACATAAAGTCAAATTTATATACATCAAGTATTAGATTGGCATGATGGCCTTTTTGCAAATAAAGCTTGTGTCTAAAACTGCTAAAAAAAATAATTTGTAAAAATAAATATTTTAGGCCTAATCACTTATACAAAATCTTGGTAAATAGAACTACAATACTTTAAAAAATACAATAAAGAAAATTTGAATTTTAAAATACCAATTTAGGAACGAATTGTGCCGGATTTTGCTTCATAATAATAACAATATTCATATTTATCTGAGCTATGAATTGCTTTTAGAAGCTTTTCTTTTTTTATATTCCAGGTGTTGGAACATTTTTATACAGGTTTCGTCAAAATTGGTGTTAGCCTGCATCACAGCCTTCAATGTCCCAAGACTCATCTGTGGTTTTTTAACTATCCCAGTAGTATTTATTTTAGAAAAAAGTCTCTCAACTGAAACACTTGTGGCAGGCAGACAAAGAATATACTCACATAATCATTGCAGGTTTTTTAGAGGTTGAAGCTTGTTGTTCATAAAAGTAAACGCTTCCAACCGCCTGGTTTGAAAAGGAATTTTACCCTCATTCCACCTAGGAATTTTGAACCCAGCTATAAAGTTTTTTAATGCTGTAATTTCTTCAAAAATTCCATCTTCATCCATAGTATAGCCAATGTCATCTTTGAAAGCCTCATACGAATCCAGCACCTTCTCTCACCTAACTTGCTCATGTAATCTGACCCATTCAAAAAGTTTTAACTGTTGCAGATTAGCAGTCCATTTTTCCAAATATATAATGCAACTCGAGTAGAAAGCCTTAGCTTCTGTAGAAAAATCACTTTTGTAATTCACCTCGCTGACTGTTTCAATGCTGCTACGACAGCTTATTACTTTCACTGGCAAGAATACAGCATATTCCCTGCTTTTAAATTTCTCGAGCAGCTCAAAATATTCTTGTGCGGCATCAGTTGCACACTTATATCACCTTCGATATATAAAATTGCCTCGTGAAATAGAAAGCTAGCATTTAGAACAAACCACAACCATGCTTCACCCACAGGGTTTTCAAACAAATGTTTCAATATTGTTGGTAAAGAAAGAGAAGTTATGAAATACTCCTTCAAAGTTTCATACATTAAGAGAATACGCTCCACAGCTGGCATCAAACAGAGGAATCGAGTTTTTGAACAATTTAGCATCATCTTGTACTCCATTTCGACAGACTCACAAAAAGTTTGTAATGTACTTACACGGACAATGTGGATATAAAAATGTTTGTAGATCTTGACAACTACTACTTCAATGTCAATCGGTAACAAGTCTGTTGTATTTTGAGTACAGTTGTTTATCACATGTGCAACACAGCCTACGCCAATAACAGCTTTTGCACAAGAGTTGTTGAGTTTCCTAAACATGTTTGTTTCCCCCCCTTCGATTAGGGCCTCCAAAATTAGTGTTCTGTATTGTCTGCAGGAAGACCAACACATTTTTCCACTAAATTTAATGAAAACAAGGTAGAGTAAACGTATCTGTGAGGCTGCTCAGATGTTTCTCCAGGAAGGTCTTTCAGTTCCAGAAGCTTGACTTTTACTCTCTGGATACAGCCAAAGTAGCGTACAATCAATGGCACTATCTTAATGTTATGGTGATCGGAAGAATCAATCATAACGCTGAAATAATATGCTGTTCCTAAATCAATATAGAATCTCTCCTGGGCTTCCTTCACAAAAATGTTTTCCACAATTTCTTCCGTTTTAGTGCGGGCTGAGAACTTCGGTTCAAACATACCTGCTACCAACTTCAAGGTGCAGTCAAGGGAACGAAAACTCTGCATAATATGTTTAATTGTATGATATGCATTAAGTACCCTCTTCGGCAGCCAAAAGAAAATGTTAATAAGTTAATACTTTTTTTAAAAAAGCACTTGCTTACCATATTACTTGATGTGGCTGCATTTACTGCTAGTAAGTGTTTGCGTTGCTTCAAATGCCTCGCAATGCCTGTGCGACCACTATTGCTTAGGTAAACTTCAACTCTACACAGCTCACAAGTAACAATGTGAGGGTTATCACTGTATTTTAGTTTAATGAAAGCGTACTCTGTTTGTAAAGAAGAATTAATTGAACATTTTCTGTGTAGTTGCCCCATCTACAGGACTTTGGTATACTAGGTTTTATTATTATTATTTAAAAACTAATAAAACAACCACATCACAACACTCACACTCACCGACTTGGCGAGACAACTGAAGACAAAGAAAACAAATGAAACCCGATAAAAGGGCACGGATAAGAAATGAAAAACGGTAGGATAGGTGGTAGGTATCATTACACAGAGCTAAGAAAGAAGTGTTTGCCAACTGCTCAAGGATGATGTTCCTTAAGCTAGCGCTGTTCAATTCAAAATATTATTTTCATTTACTTCAAAATTAAGTATTTTTGCAGGTACTTGGTTTAAAAAACAGTACCTTTTGATGTACTATCGCATGTTATGTAGGACAGCAGGACATCACCCCAAAAAGCAGTACTGTCCTGCTAAAAACAGTACGTATGGTCATCGTAGGTATACTACGAGTGGACATACAGCCCATTTATTAAGATTAGAAAACTGGAATCTGCGCAGGGATTATTGTTTCATTGCAGTTAGCTAATGTGCTAAGTATAATTATTATTTTCGCTAGCCATGTACTAGACTACCTCTTGATGTGTTTGAGTGGACGCTTAACGTCTCAACCACATATGAATAATGTATTTATATAATGGTAGATTTTGATTAGTTTTATGGCCAGGTGTGATTATTTACAAATTGTGGCGCGTTTGTTCCTTTAGAACCAATCGCGTGTAATTAAGTTATATATTCATATATATATATATATATATATATTTGGGGTTGAGTTACATGGTTTGGCCTTCAGCTAAATCATTGGTCAGCTGCGGCTGATTTGTTTAGACTAATAATTCTATTAAATGAATACATTGTTTGCTAATATTATGTGTGACTATGTACGGCTTAACCATTGTTTTGAAGAGCACTTAACGACATGATGTTCTACTCGTAGTTGTTGTAAACTAATCTTGGTCACTCGAATGTAATTGTTTTCTGATGAGGCTACCTCCTGTCTATTGTTGCTGTAGGAACGTCAACTCCAGCTAATTGGATGTTAGTCTCAGTTTTTTAATAACCTAATTAGGTCTTTCGGCCCTCTTAATGTCTTCTAATACCCTAAGTTATTGTGTTCACCATTTGATGCGCTTGGCTTGGCATGTCCACGCCGCGGCTCTATACTTCATTTATTTGTTACTAGACACGGTGATAAATAAACCATAGAATAGCGACATTAAGATTTTACAAGTCTTTTAGAACTAAATACTTGAATAAATATTCAAAGAAAAATACATTACACATTTTCTTATTTGGGGAAAAAAGGTTCAACTTGCTAAATGCAAAATATAATTCAATATATATTTGTGACTCGGGTGGACCTGAATTTGATCACAAAATGCCTCAATATTTTAAATTATGTTTTTCGCCTCTAAGTTCAGATCATCTTCTATATTTATCCCTTTTCTAAATTTAGTCTTTGTAGCAGTATACAATGAAACTGTTTGCTCACAAAGATATAGGGCATCCATGTTGGAAGAGTGGTATCAGAAGGTTCTTCATCGCAAACATTGACTGAAAGTAGTTAATGTCAACATATTCGGAAATAATCAATATTTGCTCTATATGTTTTTGCGAAATGCACAACAAATTTCAAAGTATAGATCCTTACTTTAGTTTATCCAAAATTTTGTATTTTATTTCCCCTAAAATTTTGTTTTAAACGGATAATTCATTGAAATCTCTATATTGTTCTTTCTATTTTGAAGAAAATTCGTTGACAATGGCAAATATCCTTTATTCTGGTTTGAAAAAATTGGTAATCTTCATTTCTGATGCTTTCTATAGTGTGAAAATAAATAAATAATATTTTAAAACAGCCTCATGGAGCCTGAGTTAAGTATGGAGGAGCTCAAAGACTCTCTCTGAGGAGCACAGTGTGAAAAAAACTGGTGTAGTCCATCAAAGTAAGATTGCGCTAAATTTCAGGGCAAACGGAATGTAGACTTACGAGTATAAAACAATCTTCATCTTAAACGACGATGTGGGTGGGTGCTTTTAATTTTATTTGACAAGTAATTACTTTTATAAAACAAGTAAATTATAAAATTAAATGTAAATAGTAAAAGCTACAAAAACGATCGAGATTATTTAAACAAATAGTATGAATAACAATAAAATTTTATTTTATTTTTATTTTAATCTATTCTACCATTGTTTTAGGAAACTGTTATTTTATCCATCCATAGTAGGTATATATTCCCTGGTAATAATCCAAAAAGATACACACTTTGTTAACCTTGAAAAATAACACCTTAACTTGCTTGATTAATGATTACACTATGATGTGGCATATAAGATAGTTTCATGGTGTAATCGGTCAAAGTAAGTCCGCTACTTTTCATTGGTAACTAATAATAGGTACCATGTGAGATACCATATTATACAAAGTGTTGTAAGTTGATTAATTTAATTTTTAATTTAAGTATATGTGTTTCTTAAAGGAATATCTTGTAACATAGATTTTTCCCCGCGCAAATGAGCAAATAGAGTTTTCTTTTAAGAGAGGTAGGCTTAATATAAACACTAAATATTTTGTTTTAAATCTCAAGCTATTGTACAAATACGCCATATATAAATGTCCCTAATTTTAAGAAAATTGATAAATGTTGTACTTTACTAACTTTAAATATCAAGAATACTCCAATAGGAATATGCATTCACAAATCTCAGTTTGGAAAACTACTTGCTTGGATAAGAATAAACTAAAATGGTCATTTCTAAAACTTAGTATTATGACGTGTTCTATTATTATTATTATTATTATTTCATTTGGAAAATTCTTAGAAATATTAAGCTATTCTATGCTATTTTTAATTTAAAAACACCAAACAAAATGTATTCATCTATTATTTGATCAAGCTATTTTATTTTGTTGGTATTTCTGAAGGATAAGCTATACTTTAAATGCTCCAAGCTATATCTTATTTGGAAAATTAGCTTACAAGATTTACTTACCTCTGTTTTTCTTAAGGGAACGTGTGTACCAGTATACGGACACTCTAACCTGCTTCTCGTCTTTATATGTAGGGGTGACTGGTAAGGTTGACATATATTGTGATTTGGTCTGACCATTGTCCTGTTGAAAGTCTTCGGTTGATGTTTGCGCTAGCTCACTTAACGCCAGAGTAGCACACGTTTCTCCCGTAGTTTTATGATCACCCTTAAAAAAATATGAATATTTATAAAGATTGTACATGGAAATGGTTTATGGTTCAAACACAAACTAAACGTTCTGTTCTAACATTATCACCATCTTTCTTCCTAGAAAATAAATACCATTAATCTAGAAATCCATCTCCTTTTAATCCCAGTTTTCCACTATTACTGAAGTATGCCTACGTTAACAAGTTTTTTTTTAATATATCTGTTTGATTTAAACATATGATTCATTTTGAGACAAATTGTGCTCTATAAAACCCTATCACATTAAGAAAATTCTGTAATTGAAATTTTAATTAATTTGTATCACAAACTGACAAGTATTAATTGCCCAAAAATCAGTCCTGATAGTTGAATAAAATTTAATCAAGTGATATTAATCTAAAGTTTGCTATTCAATCTATCAGAGGAGGTATACTCGTATAACAATATTACAGCTTGTATTTTATAACATAAACAAAATGATCGGCAGCATTAGCTGATTCAGCGAAATAAAGAAAAAAAGTTATAAAAAACAAATAAAAAGTTTGCTAAAATACACATTTATGAAAAGGAAACAAGCTCATCCCCTTAGCTGAGTGAGTATCAAGTCTGATCCACGTCTATGAACCTGATCCGATAAGAAAAATAGTTTAGTATTTGTGCTTGGCAAGGGAATAAGGAAATAATAGGTGAATAGGGAAACTTTGGGGTCTAAGCGACCAACATTTTTGAACACATTTTAAATATATAATAAGGTGGAATGTATAAATGTGAGTAGGTTTAAATAAATTAAATACCTTCACGGTCTAGGGCGTTATTCTAATCTGTTATAATTTACTGGGGATAGGTATATAAGGGTTAGAATTCCAGACGTTTGTACAGCTTTTCCTGAACAGTTCATCAATCTACTTTCAAGTTAATGAAAGTATATTTTCTCTCAAATAATTAGTGACTTACTCATTCCTGCCCCCTTAGTGTAGCTGTGTGGATAACTTAGATGGGTAGTAAGAACCTTTCACTATCAATGCACCAGTTTGTTTGTATCTAGTGAACTGAGTTTAGTTTATTAGGAACATGTCTTTACTATCTGGAGGCAGGCAGGGACAACGTGTTTAGTCGTTGATGGCACTCTTGAGAAAACTTGAAGTGCCAATGTGGCAAACTTTAGAGCTTCAAAATGTTACAACTGTTAGTACACCTATTCGATTAAACACAACTATAATTAAATATAATTTTCAAGACGTTAATCCTGGCTATGATTCTCATAAATTATAAAGATTTGATTAAAGCTGGTTATTTAACTAATTTGACTAACGTTTGAGATGGAGACCCAACTTGTATAAACCATAAAATTGAAGTCAGATACGTATAATGTTAACGCTTGATACTGTAAAATTTTACCCAAGATATACCATGAACTACAGATTAGCAATGCCAAAACTTAAGATGAACCAGTTATTATTTTGTCAATAATGCAAGGAACAACGACGAAATGTATACGCAACTATTTAACCAGATTATTGTCATGTAGGGGCTACAACGTTTAATGTGTACAGGGCATAGTTTAATCTATAAAATTAAATCTCGTCGAACAAAACAAAACTCACATTTGAGAATAGGTCAGGATTCACTAAAAAATAAATTGCTTTAGCCTTCCTGTTTCGTTTTACTTCAATCCATGGCTTACAAGTAAAATGGTAAAATGTGTTGTTTTCTTAGTTTTTTATATCAATTTGAACATCATTCAGGTCAACAACTCTTATTTTATATTCGGAGGATTTTTATTTGATTCATTGCATCGAATATAATATGAAACAAAGTACAAACATGTGTGGAACATCAATAAACCACGCTTAGATTTCTGTTACAGGTTACAGCAATGGCCTTCACTTTTATGTTTCAATATTCTGCCACTATCAGTGCAGTGTGCATCAACGCACGTTGTCTATAAAATATCCACATTATTCTTTATCTAAGTTGCCATGCTTAAGGTGAGGATGTAGGAAACGCAAGAAAAGGCCAGTGTTTTTGCATTGTTTATGGCAAAATATTTTTTGGTCAAAATAAATAAACTATTTCTTCAGCACAAAAATAAAGTTTAATTTTCTTCTCATGGTGATATCAAACAGTTATTGAATATCTGTCATAAGTACAGTGGAATTAGATGACAACATTTTTAAATGCTGTCATTAAATTCCAGAACACCCTTGACAGATAGACAAATATTCAAGAGCGGTCAATATCCCCATTTTATGAAAATCAACTTTATATTTGTAATGAAGCATTTTTTAAATTTTGATCAACAGATTGTATTGATATAAAAACTGCAAAAACACTGGCCTTTTATCGCGTTCCCTGAATCCCCACATTAACTAAAAATAGTTTCATGCATTATATTTAGGTGCTATAAACAACTAAATAATAAATAAAAACAAACAATAAAAGTAACAAAGGAGGAAAATATATAAATATAGACGCGATAGGCTAATTAGTTGACCATTAGCAAAATAATGGATTTATAGTTTGGATTGTTACTAGTTTTGAATTAATTCCATAACGTATTAACAATCTTCTAGCTACTTCATAAATAAATTTAAAAAAACTTAGTTCTTATAGTGGCAGAATCTTGAAAAAGAAAATTAAAGGCCATTGCTGTTGGATGCTTTTGTAAACCATACAGATTTCTATATATTTTTTAAAAATGTATTTGTAATTTGTATTTATGTTTGGGAAGAAGTTAAGATCAAAATCGCTGCACAGTCTGGTAATCGGCGATAGCTACTCTAATCTCATAAGTTAGGAACACCGCCATAAACTCAACAATTCAGTTCCTCACTACTTTCACTCCGGCTACATGTAAAACTGCCATTAGAATTTTTATTTTCAACAACCAATCTTTATTATTACTAGAATCATTTAATTTATATATATATATATATATATATATAAATTTATATATATAAATTTGGCCATCTGCGTCCTACAAAATCTTCTTAGATAAAACAATAATATGAAGGGAATATGATTTGTGTTTTGTGTTTCTCTGAATTTTTTTGAATAGTTTTTTAATCTACTTGCCACAACTTGGTGGAAAATTTATGTATTTCAAAAGAGTTAGTTACTTTTTTCATTTATTTTATTTTAGGAAATTACGTTAAACAGATGTAATCCAATGCTTAATATTATGTCATTTTTGCTACTAATAAAGAATATATATAATTTTAAGTTTATAGGACTAAACCTAAACACCACCTCTATTTAAAACATTTTTGACCACGATTTTCATAAAGAAGATTAAGTTTATTCAAATATGGTTGAAAATAATTCAGACTATTTACATTCATATCGATTTTCTTCATAATTCTACAATAGTTAAGCTTTAATTGTAAACTAACATTTTATCATGATCAGAAATAAATATAGAACAAATTTAAAAGGAGATGATTGACAAATTTCACTATGTATTCAATCAGATTATTTTACATTACAGCTAGATTTATGGTCTGCAACGTCTCAGATATTAAAATAGGCATCCCATTTATTTAAATATCTGTGCCTGGACTCACTAAACGGTGCAAGTATAGAAATTGTGAAACTTTGCGCCAAAGATACTCCTTACTCATTAAACAAGGAGAAAACTGGTGGCAAGAACTATGAGGACGTCACCAAAATGTCATAATTTGCTATTATTTTTACCAATCTGTGTGAAGAGTTTGCTTCCAAAGTCAATGCTACTTTATATAAAATCGCTACAGAAAATGACAGAAAGTATAAATACTACTAAAAAAATATATTTTAAACTAGTAATTAAATCAAAGTAGGAATATTTCTGAGTGATATTTCAAACAATAATATTATTCATGGTGGAGTGTCTGTCTATTTATATTATTAGTTTAAAGCTTTCGTTGTATTATTCAACATTTTTAGAAACCTTACAAGATGTTTTAATGTACATCCTACCTACATGCCGTTGTTAGTGACGAGATTTTTTCGGTTTAGAGAAAGATTCCACAATCAGCTGTTTTATTTGATTTTGTTTTGTTTTATGATAATTAAATAAATGCTTTGGTGTCATATAGACATGTAAAATGCAGCATTTTCAGGTACCTAAGAACTAGTTTTGTACAGTACCACTATAGTTTACTATAGCTAAAGCGAAACAAATTGTGTGTTTGCAAAACGTATGCTATTTTATTTCCTTTGTTAAATCATTAATTGGGGTAAAGTTAGCTTGCAGGCCTAATCTGAAGCATCGCGATAATATACCGCTATGCTGATTGGTATAATTTATCGACGTGACATGCATTAAAAGTTGCGCTTACCTTTTGAGTGGGTTCAAATAAACCATGCAATTTTTTCTCAAACTATGCCTTTTCCTTTTGTAAATGTTGATTAGGCTCATTTTTTAAATTTGCAAAGTTCCACCCACAGATTTATTTGCTATGCTTAGTAAGTCCAAAAGTTTCACATTATTTTAAAGTAGTCAGTTTTTTTTTTGAGCGATTAACAACTTTGACCGGGATAAAGATAATAACTAGTTCGGGCGGCTGTGTGTGTGTATACTTTTAACCGCTCTGGTGGAACAGAACGTTACCCAGGGTATAACTTGGAGGTTGTCTACACGTCGTAACCACAATGAGATAATGTGATGATTAGAGATTATGAGGATGTGGAGCCAGGAATGATCTTAAACTAAACTTAACCCTAATTAATCAAATTCTGGTGACAGCTGGGATAGTTCCCCCTTCGGGAAAATTGACCATGGTACAAGCCGGGAATCAAACCCGAGACCCTAGTTTCGTAACCAGGTGTACTGACCACGATACCAGTTTGTGATATAGGTATTTTGACAGTTCGGATATTATCAGGATAACACACATTCAACATTACTTAACACATATGCCTAGCTATGTTAAGTTATATAAACACTCGATGAATAAACATGTAAATAAAACTACACTCTTTAATTTGTGTATATAATCAAACCAGATAACCTTAATCATACTGATTAAGCCATCTTACATGAGACAGCTTATGGAGGCGCAGCTTAGCAGCCATGATGTTGACAGTGGCTCCTTCTAGACCAATGGGGTAGCTCAAGTCAAATAGGAGGTTCATCGAGTTCTCATCACTCCATAAGTCTTGGTCTGTGTTGCGGGGAATTTCGCCTGAGCCAACATAATGTCAATTCACAAAGATTCTCTCAAAATACATTTTTGAAAAGGTCTAAAGTAGATGACAGTCCTGTTGGAGTAAACAATGTTTTAATATTTCCTGCTTCATTGTATTGTAGTAATATTATTGTTGTGTATGATAATTTGATGCACTAGTAATCAAAAATATGTTTTTTAATACAGAAGCTAGATTATAACTTATTTAAGTTCAATTAATTTTGATCACAATTGACTGTATTTTATCCATTCGATATTTAAGGGCTATTATGTTTTGATTTGGTTGCTATAGTTTTTGTAATGACTATCAAATATATAATTTTGAAAATATTTTAATGAAGCCATATTCTTGCTTGTTTCTTCTCTAAATATTGGGAATATGGACGAGAAATATAGAATTATAAACGAAACGTACCCTTATTTGCTTGGAGGGAGAGTGGGAAACCATTTAAGAAAATACACTCACAGAACGCCAAACCAGAATTCAAATCCAGATCTCCCCACAACCGGCAATCCACTCTAACACAAGACTGACATGCTAAATCATTCGACCACCAATGCGGGTAAATGGACTGTTAAACTACAAAAAACAATAGTGGCGGGAACTATGATAAAATTTTAAGGCTCCAAATGACAATTAGCCTCAATTACTTATTTGTAAAAACTAAACAAATCATTATTATTTCAATGAATATCAACACACAGGTTGCAAATCTTTGTAATTACGTGAATGTCAGTATGGAGGAGACCACAATTTAATTGAAATTAGTTTAAAAGTGATACCCGGACACGGGAATCGAATCCGGCCGGAACCTTTGACTTCGCACGCCAACTCTCTACCACTGAGCTGTCCAAGATTCGTCTCATTTAGTCCCCTCCATAAGGACAGTCCCGTAATTACAGTGATCTGCAAACTGTCTGTTGATATTGATATTCGCTTTAATTGCAGTTTTGTATTGTATCCTTCGCAGCGTAACAGCCCTCCCAAGTAGCAGATAGCTATGGTATCTGATAGCTCACGATCTAAATTGATCGCTCAGATGTAGCTGATGATTCCACACAACCATCATAGTCTCAGCCTTAAACGTATAAGTGAAGAATGATCCTCAGCACGGGACGAATCATGGATGGTTTAGTAGTAGAGCATTGGACTGCTAAGCCAAAAGTTCCGGCCGGGTTAATTTCCCGTGTCCAGGTGTCAATTTTCAACAGATTTAAATTTAATTCAAATACAAATATTATTGTTGACTCACATGATGGATAAAAGCTCTGCACTTTCTCTGTGTATGTGTCAGAAAGTGGCCACTGAGGACTTTGTTGCATGCGCTCATACATAGTTCTCATTATTTCCATCTGTTGTGGGTTAGACGCGGAGGTATTGATGACAGGTTCTTTCCCCAACAGCCCAAGATAGCTCAGAATCTGTGTCTTGATGGCGTTGAGACGAAACTCTTTATTCCTACAAAAAAAAAAANTTCAGCGATGAAACTCTTCATAATTATTAATACAGTGATTTCAACATCTATACCATTACTCATAAATTTAAATTCAGAAAGTTTCTGTACTATAAATATATATTCAAGTTAGGTTGTTTACATAAAACATCGTTTTTTTCTCATCGTCACTTTACTGATCGAGACACTTATATTAGTCTACATATATAATTATTGTAACAACTTATCTTTTTATTACTACATAAGTCTTGGGTGGGAACTTCGGGCAGGAATATATTAGATTTAGAATTTACAGACGCTTACAATACATTTTTGTACAATCAGGGCAGTGCTGGCTCATGGGTAAAAATTGATGGAGGGCGCGATTTTAAAAATTGTTAAATTAGGTAGACAAAAGCCTACCTCATACCAACCTTACACCATCCTATATTTGGCTTACAAACTACACTTAAAAAGTATGAAGAGCATAAAGTTAAAAAAGTAAATAAAAGCTATAAATATATACAATTATAAAAAGCTCACCTGGGTCAAAGTCAAAGACCATCCATCTTGAAATCCACACACTCACACATACACACACACACACACACACACGCACGCGCGCATATACTTATATACACACACACACACACCAGTAAACAAAATAATTATAAATAGGTTCTTAACACTATCTTGAACACTATACATAAAATATACTTTAAGATTTAGTGTATCAATAAGTTTATCGTTTGAAATAAAAATATAATCTTATGTTTTTATCTGAAATATATTTTTCTTTTACTGGTTCTTTAAAGTCTGGTATCTCGCGAATAGTTAACTGTTCTATATACAATATGACCAACGCATTAAATCTGTCTTCCCACATGGTGTTTCTTAACCAAATAACAAACACAAAAAACAAAATAGTTACTTTATACACACCCACATATCCACGGCTTTTTATCAAATAGTTAGTTTCTTATAAAAATGGTGCGTACATTCTTCTCTTTATTTGCACTTTTTTGTACCTGAATTAAGTTCAAATTGGGCACTGGCCTTGCATTGTTTTTAATTTATAACTTTTATTCTAATGATAAATAACCAAAATTCAGTTTTTTAATATCGGAAGCTTTAATACCAAACAAGTAATTGAAAACTAGAGCGAAAACTGCTAGAGCTACACTTTCTACTATACAAATAAACGACCACCTGCAGTATATAACAGGGTCTCACTTGAACTCAGTCAAAATAACGCGCTAGGCGAGCGCTGATATAAGGACATTGACGTCATGGTGTCATGGCAACCACCCTGTAACGCATGCATATCTTTCCACAGAGCACATGTTAGCATAACTTTGCTTTTTGTCACGCGTTGGTGCGATTATGGTTGTCTAATTTCCTCATTAAATGAGTAAATAATGGCATGTTTTTTTAATATAAGGTTTTCATTGTGCACTGAAATGTATGAGAAAATTGGTATGAATATCAAAATATGTTTTGCTTTTCTGTTTATTTATTTTGTAGGGAGGGCGGCGCACATCGACTGGGCTAGTAAGCAAATAACCGTTTCTTCTGCTTCTAACACAACACAATACCCACAAAGACACATTTAACATTATTTCAAAAAGAGTTACGGTATAACATATCAAAAATGTAATAGAGCTTCGTAATCAACTTAATTTTATGCGTCTAAACTGAAACAAAAAAATATTGGTTTCAGTTTAGTTGCACAAAATTAAGGTAATATTATCTGATTCTGGTTCCTAAAATATGACGGTTAAAATAAATTAGTTACACTAACGGTTATATTTTAGGAAACAGAATCATAAAATATTACCTTAATTTTATGCAACTAAAATTAAACCAATAAATTTTTATTTCAATTTAGATACATAAAATAAAACCGTTAATTTAACTTATTTATTTTAACCGTCATATCTTAGAAACCAGAATCAGACAATATTTTTATATTATTAGTGATATTGCTAGGATTTACCTATCTCATCCAGTGTGATAAACCATCCGCTCCATGTTAAGTTAACGGGTTTACAGTTCTTAAATAAATTATTGCTTGTGTTTCTTCTAGTGCACAGTTTTGGTGTTGACATTGTTGTATACATTTTAACTAAATCATTCGAATAAACTAGTAGTTTGGTAGTGCGAGAGAACATATAAGGAGAAATACATATCAACGTTTGCGTATAGCCTGACCAGGTAGTAAGACGCGGTGTTAAAAAATATATATATATATATACGATGTGGAAAATAGTGACATAGCAAAATATCAAAAAGGAAAATATGACATCAAAGTAAATTTGCGTGGGCGCCATAGATTTAGTAAAATGTATTGAGCTTGACTTGGAAATGTATTATATTTTGTATTAAAATTTAATACAATTTATTAAACTGGTATAGCCATAATGGGCTAAAATTTGGCTAAAAATAATCATTTTCTGATTTGGAATAAATTTTATGCTCTCAAATTTAGAAAAAGTTAGATATTTAGAGTTTTGCATTACTCAACATAATTAAACTTATATTTTCATTACTTTTCGTTGCAAAAGCACATCTTCGACTAAAAATATATTTAAAAATATTAATTTGAAAGTTTATGTGAATCATACCTTTGAATAGGAAAAAATCTCCATTTTTTATACCTACCAAACGACTTGTTTGGACTCCATACCACAACATATAAAGTTTATAAAACTTATTGAAATAATTAAAATAGTTGGGGTGTAAACTCCACGCACATCTATGGCTATCTCTCCTCGGGGCCTCTTGAAATTGCGCAACTTGACAGTCAAAGAACTAAAGCTTAGAAACATAGCATTTATTTGCGGTTCTTATCTTGGTTTTCCATGGGAACCCTTATGTCAATGTGGTTTTCTCACTTGATTAACACAAGCACAAAGCTTGTTTTCAATTCGGTTCTATCTAATATTATTTTTACGTAATAGTTGGCATTTACACTATGTTTTTTGAGTCAGTTAAGCCTATCATTTATTTTATCTTATAGCGAGGGTTGACCGTCATGATCGATTTTTTCCAACTCTAACTGCACGATAAATTTGAGACTGTAAAAAAATCATCAACGTTGATTTATTTTCGCCAGGGAGAAACGATAAGCTTCAATTCTTGATAAAATTCTACCTCCCTGGTGTGAGAGACCAGTGGTTTCTTCTAAACGGGAAGCTCGAGAAACAACCTCAGTTATGTGTCTCGTTTCTAGCACAGATGGCATAATAGAATAGAGCTAGTGACGGTTGGGCATTGATAATGCCAATAAGATACGATTCAAAAGTTCTCAGGCTGGCCACTTGTAGCACCAAATCTATGTAGTTTAATCTTGGGCTGCCATGTAGTGTTAAAAAACTTCATTTTGAATCAGTGTTCCAAATTTTACGTTGTTACAAGTTAGCGTTTTTTTCATTAGCATTTTTCTTTGTCATTGTTAGAGGTGTTTCTCAATTTTATTCGAGAAGAAAATGGGTGGACATGAAGGAGAAGCCTCAAGTTTTACTACAAACTCAGCAAGACTGCTTCGAAGATTTATTGAATACTTAAACAAGCATTTGGTGATGATGGCATAAGCAAAACTAAGACCTTTGAGCAGTTATCACGAGTTAAAAGTGGGATAAAGTCAAATGAGAATTCCGAACGCTCTAGTCAGTCCTAAACTAACTAGAAAGATGTTGAAAAGGATCGACAGACCATTGGTAGAAAATTCACTACATCTGTAGAATCATTGGCCTAACTTTTAGTGTTTTGCCAAAGCTTTCTCACGAAGGAACTCAACATATGCGGATCACTGTCAAATTTATGCCCCACGTGCTAAACAAAGACTAAAGAACACCACCGGATCACTATATGCAGGTAACTCCAGGAACAGGTCAGGCACGATCAAAACTTAATTTCCAAGGTCATAACTGGTGAAAAAAATGAGTTTATGGACATGACTCAGAAATCAAACAGATATCATACCAGTAGAAAAGTCCATATTCCCCACGACAGAAGAAAGCGAGGCAGGTCAAGAGTATTCTGATATATTTATTTGACATTAGATTAATTGTTCATAAGGAGTTTATTTCTGTTGGCAGAGAGTGAATCAGCACTTTTACATTGAGGTTTTAAGGCATTTCAGGAAGGAAGTGATGCTAAAATCTCTGGACAGGTGGCACTCACTCACAGGAATGGCTACTGCCTCATGAACACGAACTGGCTCACACTGCCATGTATTTATAATAATTTATGGCCAAAAACAAAATTAAAGTTATCCCCCAACCATTTATTAATCAATTGTAGTCACCTATGATTTCTTTCTATCACAAAAAATGACTATCCTCCTAAAGAAGCTACCAATTTATTTAGTTAAGAGGATTCAGGTGAAATCGCAAGAGGTGCGAAAGAACATCCCACAGAGAGAGTTCCAGATATGCTTCCAGGGTTGGATAAGTACTTGGGCCACTGTATTAGCTCTTAGGAAGACTACTTCTATGGGGGACAGACGGAAAGCAGTTATTGAAACTTAAGGTAAGCGTACATATTTTTTATTTGTATAGTCAGGAATTTTTGGATTATGCCTATACTAATGTAGATATGAATTCTAAAATTAATTTCTTAACTACAATAAAACATAATTATCTAAATATTGGCACCACTAAAAGTATACTCATTAGTAAATAATTCATGAAAAACAAAAATACTTATATTATATATTATAGTATGGATATTGATTTAATTTACAATTTTGTTAAGCCCACAAGCCTGTATTATATGTACCCTCAACAGTAAAAATAAAAATATACAAAGTATTAGATAAAAACCTAATTTTCAAGAATCTTTCAATACAATTTTAATTGCTTGAAATAAAAAATGAATACACCTTAGACTTGATCACTACAACATACATTTTCCAAAATGGCCATAACTAGCAACAGATCCATCTTAGGAAAGAAAGCTTCAGTTTATACCTCAAAGCTTGTGGTGGATCGCGTTATAGCTGACACTATACCTATATTCTGAAGTTAGACTATAATTATTAACACTGTCAGTGTTGGTAGTTTACGGGTTTGGGGGATCTAAAACATTCATTGGTGATCCCAGGAATTTAACACAAACACACTATTTTTATCAATCCTTTTATGTGCATATATTTAATCCTATTTAATTCTAAGACAAGTACAACACAAAATTATAACATGTTCCTACTAAAAATATTTTTTTATAAAAACCTACAATTTCATAACAATGTTTTAATTAATGGTTTTGGGAATAAAAACTATGACGCCTTTATCATGAGAAAAATGCCCTAACACTTGATCTGATTTCCAAGACAATAATTTAGTTTTATTCATATTCTCATAAATTTTACACATTATAAGTTATTTAAAAAAAATCAAACACTATATTTAAGCCTGTACAAAAGTTATATATGCCATTTTTTGTACATCTAATTAGCATACATTTTGAATCAGTGGCAGTGGCATCTTCTATTTCAACTGGACCCGTACTAATCCTATTAAAATCTCAATCTCACTTGCGTGATCAAGTTTTGAGATCCTAGGTTGATTGGTATCCTAGTTCCAATGGCGCCCCTTATGGTAGAACAACGCTCGTCATTGTTGCAAAGTAGAATGGCACTGGTCTGCCACTGAAATCAATAAATAAATCGCCAACAAAGATCATCAACTTTATTTTAAACAAAATCAATATGAAGTAATACTATTTTAACAATAGTTATTATTATATGTTTATATGTAAATACCTTTTCAACCTTATGCTATTTTGTTGAAAGCGAACAGAGTAACTATCATAGATTGTGTCATATATTATAATGGTTATATCTTAAATTATAATTTATACACTATCTAATGGTATTAATAACAAAGATAATTACCTGAAACTTCTGTTAAGATCTGTATCTCGCTAAAAATGTCATTAAAACGTCAATATTCAAAGCTATTTTATTTATGTGTCCCACTACCCGTCTGGAATATCCACCTATTTCCATTTTAAGAGAAGAGATGAGAAAGGAAGAGTTTGAGATCAAGTCTACTCCAATTTTTTCGGATGATGAGAAAAAAATCATTTAGGAAAACACCCAAGTAAAATCGGCTTGGATTCAAACCCCAACCACACCAGTAAAAAAGATAGCATGAGACTCACGTACCTACTTATTTGGGTATCTACCAGCACGGGTCAAATATTCTACTATGTCTGGTGATGAGTATAGATTATGCAACTTATCATTATGCAACGTCCTTTACTCTCCATTATCTTCATCTCTTTTTTGATCAATTAATGTTTTTCTAAGTACTTTGTTTTCGAACACCCTAAATTTCTTTTCGTTATGTAAGGGAAGAGATCATGCTTCCAAGCCATAGTGACTTACCGGTGAAACTATTGTTTTGTGTATTTTGAATGTTACTTTTCTTGACAACAAGCAGCATATTAACAATTTACTTACCGAGTGATAGCATACATTTCCCGACTGTTTTAATTTACTAGTTACTACTCTAATATCGTTATTACTAATTAAAATGTTCCGTAAAAATTAGTTCTCCTTAACTCTACAAAATATGTTTTCACAGTAATATCTAAATAATTGTCATCCTCAATCTGTGTTCTCTGTGTGATCATGAACACTGTAATTTCAATGTTCACTTTTAAACCCATTTCCTTTCAGGCCACTAATAAAAATGTCAGCATTTCTTTCAACAGCTTCCTTAATATTACCTAAAAATCTAAATCACAGACTATGTATATCCTGATAGCTGCTTTGTACTGTTTAAGGTCAAGCCTTTGCTATTCTCTTAGTGACCTAAATTATGTAAATATGTTACATAGTCTTTGAGTTAGTTAGTTACCAATAAATAAGTAAATCCTTTATTAGTTCAAACACGCGTTACTAAATGCTGTGACATCAATATTATAATTTTAAATCAATGTAATTAGCTTAGTTTTATATTTGGTTAACTAAACACTGTAAAAATCTCAAAATAAATATAATTGTCTAATAAAGTACCGACGATTAAAAAATATAGCTCATACCATATTGGAACATTTAAAAAAAATTAATATAATACTGTCCAAGGTTAATATCGTGTGAATTTGCGCACAATAATTCGTGGTATGATACCTTCGAGTCTGACGAAGATGCTCAATGAGCATATAGGTTACTAAGAGAAGAGGTTAGTGAGTTTCAGGGCAAGCCAATCATGGCACGCATCAAAGCAAAACCAATGAACATGTTGCCGATGCCTCCGGTTCCGCCGTTGAGCATGGCAATGAAGAATGGTTTCCGAACGGCTCCAGCCCCTCCTTTTTATGACCCGAACGCTTATCAATCACAACAGAGATTCATCTATACCAACGGTAGCTCAATACCTCCCAGTGTCAACTATGGAATTCAGGTTCATATATATATACATTTCCCCAGCACCAGCCGTTCTATCCTCCTATAACCTGGAGTTTCCCTGCCTATCCAGCCGCCGTCGTGGCTACCTATTTCGAAATTGGTAGTGTTTTCTCTGTAAATGGTATGGCACTGCAAGGCTCTTTTACTAAGCCACGCTCTGCTACTACTTTTATCTTGTAAACACCTTTAAGTCCCAGAAATAATAGTCAGGAATGTTAGAAGAGAATAACAGTATTTTATTTGATTCAAATATAGAAGAAGTACAATGATCTATTACCAAAATAATCACACATGATATGACGTAAGAAGGTATAGGCATCGATAGGTATCATAGCACATTTCTAGAGTAGGTTGCCCATATAGCAAACATTATTATCACCCATAACTATTCATGAGAGATTCTTTGGTCCATCACGTTTAAATTAGAAACATGTTCATGATTTGACATAGAATTTCACTAAAGGTGAAATTGACTAGTGTGACGTGTGCGTTTGGTGGCGGGCATAGACAACTGTAGCGCTAGGGTATGTGATAGATCAAAGAGAGTTTGACTGAGGTGAACAGCAATAAAGTTACTCGTGAGATTTGTAAGAGTCGATACCTCCTAGTATGTGTAGGCTAGTCAGTCAGTCACCATCCGCCACGCCCACTCACACGTCACGGGATCTTAGTGTTTTTTTGTAACTTTAACAATAAACTATATATATAACTTCATATCAACGATTTTATTATTGCTTCTGAAACATATCCACGGCCTATGGGGGCCGAAAGTACAATGGTAGTAGAGCCAGCTAATAACAGCAGAAAGAAGCAAGAGATAAAGAGACACAGCATTAACATCGCGACACGTTACAAATAACGTCCAATTCAAGCAAACAAGACATGACCAGCCAGTCGACAACGGTGCAGTTACAGAATTTGAACTAGGCCCAGTCGACAACGAAGCAGTCCCCGAATTTGAACTGGACCCATTCGACGACATCTCACCAACTTTGATGGCAGCGTGATTAGATATCGCTATCATCACACGGAACAATACGTTCCAATACAAGACTATGGAGCCGGTAGGACCAACTTTGGTGGTCCCTTTACCCATCCCAGGGGGCCGATGAGGCCTCCAGTATTCATCCCATGCCACAATTCAGCAAGGATTAGGATTGGGATTGGAATGGTTCACCAAGGGTTCGAGAAACTTCGCCACACAGGTTACCCCAGTCCTGAATTCACTAACGGATCAACTATGGTTGTGGTCTATGGAATCTACTAGTGAGCGACAACATAAAGTACAATATCAAGATTCAACAAACAATCTTTTTGGTGTAAAGTGTTTACCCTAGTGTGGATGTGTTTGATTTCAGGGAAAGGTAGTATATGGGCGCAACCCATCTCATTTATTTTTTGAAAATAAAATATGTAAAGTGAATTTTTTTCTTTCTCAAAATAGTAAAAGAAACCCAATAAAGTCACATAAAGTTAATCGAGGATCCATGTGAATAAACTATACGTCAAAAGTGTCAGGTTGAGTCAATAACAAACCCGTACTCACCAGAAAAATAATTGCTAAACCTAAGTGTGGCAGGAACAAAAAAAATTTAGTCTAATAAGTAAAATAAATATTAAATATGGACTGGTCTAAAACATTTTGTGTTACTAATGTATTAGAAAGTCAGTAAAATTTATTATTCTGTTTGTTACAAAAGTACTCGCAGCTAATTACTAAAGTTTATGGGGACTAAAACAATTCTTTTTAACAAATACCTGTACTATTTAATTATTAATATTTATTGGTTTAGATCAAATGTACGCACAATAATGCCGAAACCACAATTCATTAGTAAAAATGAAACGTAAACAAGGTCCAACGAAGAGTATAGGCTTCGTTTGACGCTGTACCTGACAACAGGCGTTCATTGTCTATTTATTACAAATCTTGAAAATAGAAAACCTCTTCTTTTGGGTACAGTCAATGCCGGATAAAGATAGAGCATTTGTGGTATTTGAAGGGGAGAAATGGGTGTCAGTTAAAGATACAAACTTAAATATTGTACTTGGAGATGAGCTTAATCCAAAACAGAGAAACTATAGTCCGGTACAATCAGAAGAGTAGGGTAGGCTCTAACAAAATTGTAAGTAATAATTGTCATAATGGATTTAGATCCATATAGGTTGTATAAAGATGAACTACAATACGAAGTTAATATTCATGGAGAAGCCCCGTTAGACACGGTAGATGAGTTACGTAGCTAACTCCTTCAGCTATTAGATAAGGAAAAAAACATAAATTCCTCTATATCGAAAGCCTCCTTAATTCCCCCGCTATCGGAAGAAGTTCCGACTATAACTTAAGTTACATAACTTACGGAAATACATAACTGATAAGACATTGTTCACCCCAAGTCAAATAAAGAAATACCATACCTCGCTATTACATCATTCATCAACGCTAGAAAAGGTGAGACTAGATGAAGCAACGTTAATAGAAGTGAAAGAGACATGTTTGAAACTATGCGAGCAACTTAGGATAAGGGTAAAAGGAATGTCAGCTAAGAGACAGGATAAGGAACCCACACTTGCAGGAAAGGAAGAAGGGTTACCCAGATTTCCCAAAGAGGGATCTCTTAGTTTTGAATGAAAAGTCAAACAGATATCAAAGAAACAAAGAAACCTCTAATATTAGCAGAATAAATATAACTGATCCCATTCAAACGGAATCATAAAATTTTGTTAAGACAAAACTCGTAACTATTTTGAGTATAGTGAGAAAATGGGAAGTACATTTTGGGGAGGAGTTGGACCCAGTGGATTGCTTAGAATGGTTAAACAAATTTAAAAACCATTTATCATTTAACTGATAGTGAGTTATTGCAAGCCTTACCCGAAATTTTTCAAGGACTTAGATTATGGTGGTTAAAGAACAATCAAAATAACTAGAGCTATTGGGAACAATTTTTGAATTCCTTCAAAGTTAGGTTTTTAAGACTAACTATCAAGAGTTGATAGAAGAGGATATTTAGGGTCGGATACAAAAACCCACGGAATCGGTACGGGAGTACGTAACTAAATTACAAACACTTATCAAAAGGCACAGGGGGTTCACGCAAGAACAGGATCTGAACCGTATTTTTCGTAACTTAAAACCTTATATTAAAATAAGTTTAACTAGAACCAGGATACAGTCCGTCCCTCAGCTAGTGAAGGAAGCCGCGCAGTTCGAGCTAGCCCAACAAAAGATTATAAATTACGACATACATTTTGGGAACGAAAATAAACTTAGAAGTAACCAACAAGGGAACAACATATTTGGTGGACCGTGAAAGCTGACAAGACCTAGGAGTGTAGTCCTTTTCGCGAAGGGCCAGGAGAGAAATATAATCCTTCGACCCAAAAGTCAATTACAATAGATGAAGAGGAAACAACTCCTCATTAATCACACAAAAATGTTCTAAATGTTTCGCGACTACACATTTGATCCGTGACTGCCCTAATAGAAACACGAGTGGTGAGGAGCCGGGAAAGAAGCCACATTTTTAAGTAGGCGTGGTCCAAACAACGAACACACGCTGAAAATCCAACCCGTTAGCCGTGAATATGGGGACGCTCTAAAGGGAGTGATCATAAATATATGTCAAAAAATATTACTGCTCTTTTGGATACAGGCTCAGTTAACAATATTATGTCTAAAGAGTTCTCTAAGAGTCTTAGTAAAGAAAAGAATCAAAGGACCGATACTATGGGACGTACAGTGCGTAATGACTGATACTAGAACACTAAATGTAAAACAAGGGGTGAAAATAATAATCAAAATAGGAAGATGTGCGTGGTATATTTGGTTTTTGATTGTGTTATCCTTAGTGACACCAGTTATATTAGGAAATTAATTTATTAGCAACACTGGTATGAAAATAGATTTTCCTAGTAATAATGTGTGTTTTAAATTCAATAAAAAATGTAAGTTTGAATTAGTACCCATACCTAACTGAGGAGAAGTAACTATAGCGGTGGGGACTGAATCCTCGGCATACTTTGATATGGTATTGAATGAATATTCTGGCATAATAAGTAAAAAAATAGGAAGAACCAACGTGCTCACCTTAGACATTGAACTCCTCGACAACGTTCCGGTGCATTCTAAACCCTACCACTACGCACCACCCAAATTACAAGTACTTAGGCAACACGTCCACGACCTGATGAATAAAGGTATTGTCAGACCTTCTAAGAGTCCTGATGCGTCACCAGCCTTTCTTATAATGAAAGAAAACAAGAACAATCGGATGGTCATATACTATAAAAAATTGAACGCCAAACTGAAATTTGAAGTGAAGCCCTTACCGAATATTTAAATGACCTTTAAATAACTGGGCAAGGTCAAGGTATATACGGTGTTGTATCTAAATAAAGCCTCCTACCAAATTCCTTTATCAGAGTCAACCAAGCCGTACACGGCGTTCGTTAGGCCCGTGGGGATGTTTGAATTCAATTTCATGTGTAATGGGGCTCAATCGCTTAGTAGATTGATGAATAACATATTCGAGGATATTCAGTTTGAGTACGTGTTTATGTATTTAGACGATTTAGTTATTTATTCTGAAAATTACCAAGAACATGAAAACACCTGAGAGAAGTGTTAAAAAGATGACGGTTAAACCAAAGAAATTAAGTGTAACAGTGACGGAAATTGGATATTTGGGCCACATAATTTCCCATATAGGAGTAGCGGTGAACCCCAAACGTACACGAGCGGTACACGAGTTTCCCACGCCCAACACTACGAGGAAATTCGTCCGATTTTTAGGGATGATCAATTTTTATGGAAGATTCATACCCAATCTTGCATTGGTAGCTTTCCCGCTTTACCAAATAAAGGAAAAAAGGGGTATATTTCAGTGGAGTCCACGAGCCGAAGAAGCGTTCGAAAAGTTAAATTTTAAACTTTCTTAACTCCCTTCATTGAAAATGGTGGATTTTCAGAAGACATTCATTCTACAAACAGACGCTTCATCTCCGGGGCTAGGAGCAGTGTTGTGCCAATGCTGCGAAGGGGAATCGCAACCAGTAGCCTACGCCAGCCGCACGTTACACAACCACGAGAAGAATTACGCTACATTCTAACTGAAGGCGTTAGCCATCATTTTTGGAGTCAACAAGTTCAGACAGTATTAAAAGCATAAATGGTTTGAGCTTCAAACTTACAACTCCGCCTTGTCTTGGTTATTAAATCACCCTAAGCAAATAGGAAAAATAGCACGGTGGATAACCCAACTACAAGTATTGAGGAACTCGCTAACTCATAGCCCAGGAAAAGAAAACATCGTAGTGGACACGTTATCACGGATGTTTGAAGAACAAGAAAGAAAGCCTGGACTGACGCCGACGCCCAAAGAACAAGAAAACCGTGAGCTAACGCCACCACCTGAAGAGCAAGGAAGATATCCGGGGCCAGCGTCACCACCGGAGGAGCAAACACTGATAGGTGTACTGGCAGGTTGCCATAACTGTTCATACCAATCAAGGCGATTCAACAGGACGATCCCAAACTCCGAGAAATTATTAACGATCGAGCCCAGGGTGAGGTTAGACAAAACTACAAAATCAAAGATGATATATTGTTACATAAACCATCGCGAAAGACCGGTTGGAAAGTATGCTTGCCCGATTCTTACACCCGAATACTCTTCGAGTATTTCCACGTGTCACCAATAGGCGTCCAACTAGGAGGGGCTAGAATGGAGGCCAAGGTCAAGGGACAATTACTTTTGCCCAGCATGGAAAGGGACGTACGTGACCGAGTTCAGTCATGTGAGGTTTTTTTGCATTCTAAACCAGCCCAGAATCGTAGGCACGGATTTTTATCCTTGGGCGTAGTTAAATTTCCTATGCAGAGATTGTGTGTTGAAATTTTTGGTCCCTTACTAGGTCCAGCGATGGAAATGTTATTTTACTGACAGTATTAGATGCCTTCTCCAAATTTGTTTGGCCTATCCTCTTGAGGGCCCCCACATCCTCAGCCGTGTTCAAAGCCCTGAATAGGGAAGCTTTCAAGAACTTCGGTTTCCCCTGCTCCGTTGTGTTGGACTATGGAAACCAGTTCACCTCTCATTTATTCAAAGATATGTGCTTTTCCACTGGTATTAGACATTTTACCACTAGTCCATTTTAACCGAATCCGAACCATGTTGAACGTATTCATAAAAACCTTAAAGCCGTTTTGATAGCCTACCACCATCAATTTCATAGGAAATGGGACACCATGCTACTTTGGCTACAATTGGCATTCAACTTCGCAACCCACACCAGTCACAAATCTACTCCAGCTAAATTGTTATTAGGCTATGAACAGCTGTCACCTATTAATTTGCGCTGGGAGTTATATCCAGGGTTTTTAGAGGAAGAACCCCCGAAAAGACCGGTGAAAAAATGGGAAGTCAAGTTTCGAGAGTTGAAAAAGTCGCGTGACTTAGTCGCCCGAAGATACGACGCACAGAGAGCGCCAGTACCCTATAAAGTAGGTGAGAGGGTCATGCACTAGCTTTACACCCTGAGTAAAGCGACGGAAGGAGTGACAGCTAAGTAAAGCTACAACTGGTCAGAACCGATGGTAATTAGTCAATTTCTGACCCCCGTGACGGTCCTACTAATTGACCCTCTTACCAAATTACCAAGTCGCAGATCCCACGTCTCACAACTCAAACCCTCTGCGCAGTGATGTGTTCAGCAGAGAAGAAGAGTTTGGTTTCCCTCTTCTCAGTCATCGATTGCTTTCTCTTGGCATACCCCCTTGATCTAATAGATTTGGGGACGTCAATGACACGCAAGGAAGGGAGGTCCTTTTCTTTTTCTTTGGTTTTTGGGTCTTTTCACTGTAAATGGCTGTTATTCGGGTTGCTGGGTACATTTTGTAACTGCTCTGATTGACAATGACTGAATCCTTAAGGAAAGAGGTGGGTGGTCCGTTCTAAAGGACACCCGTAATGAGGATTAGATGGTGCTATTCTAATAGGCACTTTAAGTACCCTACATACACCCGGTATTTATTTACCTTATTGACATAATTTAGGGCTTGTAATTTTGTGTATGCATACAAATATGTAACATAATATATAATAAGACCTATGTAATTAAATTCCAAAAGGTTCCTAAGTTTAAAAAAAATGTATGGAAATGTTATAGGTAAAACTAAAACATTACGGACTCCCTTGAGTGTGAATTAAGTGTCGTCAGAAAATAACATAAATAGTTAAAGAAGACTATATCGAACTGAACAGCTTAAAGGTTGCATACATTTTGAAGTCATACCTAATTTGACATAGTGTTGTAAATTCACTTTGCTAATATCATTATAAATTTATTATATCCTTAAGATGACCGGTCGGTCGAGGTATACATTGTATTTATAAGGTTCATACTAAGTTTATACTAGGTTTAGTCTAGGTATACATTGTATTTATTTGGTTCAGTTTATGTTTATATGGTATTTATGATCTTCAGTCTATGTTTACATTGTATTTATGAGGTTTAGTCAATGTTTACATTGTTTTATGAGGTTTAGTTATAGTTTACATTGTATTTATGGAATCAGTCTATGCTTACATTGTATTTATTAGGTTCGGTCTTAGTTTACAGTTTGTTTATTGGTTATTTATTGTCTATTTATTATTTACGGTGTATTTATGGCCTATCTCTGATATAGGTATTATACAGGTTATCACGAGATTAGTTTTAAGGTTATTCCTATAAACTCAATTTATTATCTTTTTTGTACTGTACTATTATTTTTATTTCTAATATTAAGGGGGGGGAGTGTGTGACGTGTGCGTATGGTGGTGGGCATAGACAACTGTAGCGCTAGGGACTATGATAGATATGAGAGAATTTGCCTAAGGCAAACAGCAACAAAGTTACTCGTGAGACTCGTAAGAGTCGAGACCTAGTATGTGTAGGCTAGTCAGTCACTCACCGTCCGCCACGCCCACTCACACGTCACGGGATCTTAGTGTGTTTTGTAACTTTATCAATAAACTATATATATAACTTCATATCAACGATTTGATTATTGCTTCTGAAACATATCCACGGCCTATGGGGGCCGAAAGTACACTAAAAAGACTAGAATTTGAAACATTAAAATAATTCAACAAATTTCACTAAAGGTGAAATAGACTGAAAGATTAGGTCGAATCATTAACATGATTCAACATATTATTTCACTTATGGTGAAATTGACTAAAAAGATTAGAATTTGAAACATTAAAATAATTCAACAAATTTCACTTAAGATGAAATAGACTGAAAGATTAGAATTTGAAACATCAACATGATTCAACATTTTATTTCACTGATGGTGAAATTGACTAGAAAGATTAGAATTTGAAACATCAATAAAATTCAACAAATTATTACTCTTATGGTGAAATTGTCTAAAAAGATTAGAATTTAAAACATTAACATAATACCTCATAGCTACCACAATTGATGTACGACATTAAGAAAACTGAACAGTGATAAGTGGAAGTGCCCTGTTTAACCATTCACGTAGTGGGGGTTAATTTCCCATATAATTACGTCAGGGGCGATGCACGCCAACAACCAAGCGTGCAAGCCTCTGCTCATAATAAGAGATAAAGGTTGATATTCCTCCAAAAACCAAATAAAATTGATGAGAGTGACGGTTAGTATTAGACCAAAAGGTCAGGCACCTGGAGAAAAAATAGAGATAAAGTTCTGACGAGAACAATTAGCAAGGTTCCCCACAACGTTAAATTAATATTAATACGTGATAACAGTATATCCCATAAAATAGCCTACAGACTCTACCCATAATAACAAATTTCAATTCGCAAGTCCGAAATAGTAATTTTGAAGAGATTACCCGCCCTCCCCCCTAATTCTAAAAAGAATTTTGACGACTTTAATAAACACTTAATTTAATACGCCGCTCTCACCTTTTCCGAGTCAACGGTGCAATGAGTGACAATACTAGCAAAACATCCCAATATGTAGCAACCAAACGGACAGCCATGTCCACAGAGAGTGGGAGGATAGGAGGGAGAAAGGAAGGGAAAGGAGAGAAGGAGGGTTGGAGTGGGGACTCGGTTGGTCACTCATAGAACTAGAAGAAGCTTTGAGAATATCCCAGGTGGAGGAAGTGGCAACTATACATGCCGAGCCGCCTTCAGTTATTTTTTATCGGCCGTGGCTTTCTTCCCGAGCCGGCTGTAGAAATACGGCTTCATTTAGTCAAAGGGAACTGTGTGTTGGAGAGAGGAGGTCAGTGCTTACGATCACCAGAGTTCGAGTCCAACAGGGCAGATGGTAAGTTTTACCCCATTTGTTTGTACTTGTAACATGTAACTCGTTACATAATTTTACCAAAATCTCCTAACATTGCCTCACAAATGTTAGCATTAGTGGATAAGGCATCATCTACATACTTGTTAAATAATTATGTACGTTTTATAAATAGTAACAAGGATTTGGAGAAATGTCCCTGAAGAGTGGGTGAGGTGAAATGAATAGGGAACTGGCTTGCCTTCCAACATGTCAGCTAGGCAAACCTCTTATCATCTCTTATCATAGAAGCACTAACTAAATAATCGACTAGTCTTTAAAAGCCAAAACGACAACAAGGATATGCTTATAAGTTTGTAATGAAATAAAAATTATCTGTGATACTATTAGAGGAGACAGAGCACAAGGATGGTCACAGAAATTTTCCAATTTGTATACGTCCAGGGTGTTTTCTGTTCCACCATTTTTGAAATATCTTTATTCTGACACAAATAATGCTAGTTTCAACATTTTTAAACATTACACTGAAAATGTCTACTCTATGGCTGCCAATACATTTTAAACCATAAGAATTAATTCCTAAATTTAAAGGCAAAATTTCTAAAAACGTAAGACATTTACTCTAAAATCCTACAAAATATCTGAGATAAAATAGTGTTTGTGGGAAAGAGTCCTCCTTCTGCCACCCAAAAAATTCAAATCAGAACAAGGAAAATCTATTAAAATAAACAATATTTAGAATGCCTTAGATGACCGCATCGAGGGGTGGAAATTTAAAGGTGTGTATTATTACAGTTTTATGATATAATAACTATAAAAGAGTGTAATTGGTGCATTTTTAACTTTTAATAAATATATCTTAGCAAAGTGGACATATTTCAACTTTCAATACTATACTCTACTTTAGTAAATCATACTTTAAAATTAACAAATCACGAGCTTGATGTGAAAAAGCATTAATTTATTGTCAATTTTTTTTAAACCATTCAAGAAATGTTTTAAATGATGTAAAGTAGCAAAATTTAACTCAAACTGGCACTAATTCATTCAAAGTCACTTAACTAGATTTTATTTTTAATATTTTGTAAATTCTATACAAATAAATTTTACTGTTTAATTTTTTTAAATAAAAGATATATTTATCGGGTGCAGGTAAATCAATCGATAAAAAAACCTGTCGACACAAGAGGACAAAGTGGTATTCAGAAAAGTGATCAACAGAAAAGCGATCAACACGGAGAAGCAGCTTCGACCAAGTGGTCGACACGAGTAGGACCATATGATAGACAGCTAACCGGTAGACAAACATCGAGAGACCGCAACTTTTTCGTACTTTTCTTTCCTCAAAGTACAATCTGTTCGTAACTCAAGGATATCAATTTGACTTTTCTTCGAGCTTTTGGACTTTATATGTTTACACCCACCTCTCTATCATCAACTTCTTTGACAATGCTTCCAACCAATAGAAATAAAGGGGCGGAACCACAACTTATTCGAACGTTTCAGTTAAAAAAAGGGCAATCTATTCGTAACTTGGGAAAATAGTTCTGACAGATCTTCAAGGTTTTGTAATAGTTTATTACTTTCTCTTTACATATAATCAGAACTGTGGCCTGTCGTGAAGTGTTTCCATAGTAAGCAAAGCTTGTTGAAGCAAAAACTGTGATTTTTCTAACTCACCCTTTCCCCATCTGAACAATGTTATCACTTTTTATAGGTATTATTAATATCTATTAAATAACACCCCTAATATAGTAAAATATTATCCATTTTTACTGTAATGTTTTTAATATTTCTTCTAAAATGCTCTTTTTATGTAAATAGGACAGTAAGTTAATTGTAAATGGGTTTTAATCGATACCCCACCAAAGAATGTTTACTGATTAATGAGAATAACTCGTAGGTTCCCCTTGGACAGGTTCTGCTTAACTTGGAAATAAACCACACCATGCCACAGATTAAGAGTCTGACGCCTGAGAATGCTTGACCATTAAATCCAAGACCAAGAAATACGAGAGAGTTAACACTTTGCATACTCATTCATGATAACCTGAGAATGTGTATCTTGTGTTTCTTTTTACATATTTGAGAGATTAACGCCTTAAACTACGTGACTATGATGTGGGTAGCTCTATAACCAAGTAACATAGGAAATTTAAACTTGGCATTTGTACTTAGGGTAACTTAAGAATTTTCACATTGGTAGTTTAATCTACTTTTATATATTTTTCGAGATTGATGACTTATACCAGGTGAACACCGATGCGGGTGGTTACAAAATCCTTTGACCTAGAAAGATGAATTTGGCATATACTTAGACAAAACTGAAGGTGTGCACCTAGGGGTATTATTTTTACTTTACATATATTACGAGACTGACAACTGAAAACCAGTTGGTGCTGTTAAGAATTTATCTAATAATTGGTTACAAACATAGTTTTTTGTGTGTGCATCGCATCTTAATACCGGTCAGGGCTGTTCTAAAGTATGTTCTTTGGAATATAGTAGTGATTCTTTTTCTATAAAAATGTATCACCAAAGATAAATTTCAACCTTAAATACAAAAAAAAAAAATCGACTTTACCCTCGCAACGCTGGACATTTACAGTTATTATTTTAATCAATAAAGTAAATATTTATATGGTTTTCAATATTGTGACTCATTTGAGAGGGATGGAATGAATCAGCCCACTGCTAATGATGATCATACATCAATATTGTTGAAGACAAAAATATTAACTTATTCAAATGAAATGTGCAAGATGGATAAATAATAATACTAGTAAATTACTCTCAAATTAAACAATAAGATAAGAGAGTTTTAATAAAAAGACTGAAAATAAATTTTGTAGAAAATATTATTTTAATTTTTCAACCACAATAAAGATAAACACTTGGCAAAAATAAAAGTTCACACATCTGGATTTTTTAGGTAAATAACTATGATTTGTGTATAAAACACCAACCACCAAACCATAAAACCAATAGAGGATTAATATTTAAACAGAATTTAAGATTTGGTTACTATTCCCTGTTGTTTATTTTGTATACTAAAAATAAACAAGTTACTTCATAGATTCTCTGTGCGGAGAACGGGTACCCAAGTAGTGTTATATCATCTAACATGATTAATTCTTATAAATAACGATGTCCATTTTTAAGTTACTAAACGGCAATATCACTGCGTAGAAAAAGGACAGTGCATACGGGGAAACCAATGGGCTGGAAAGAGATGGTAAGTGTCTAAAAGAGCCTCTACTGCAATTTATATGTGAAACGGCGTATACATATTTATTACATCCATACACTACAGTTGTGAGGAGATTTGAAATAACTTGTTAATTGGAAAGCGGATGTATGGATCATGTTCTGTTTTGATTTGATTTGTTTCTCGACGCATCACAATGATTATAAAACATCCATCATGGGTCAACTTACAGCGTGTGAATTGCTGCATCACTCAAGTAGATTCTGCTCTCAGTTTTCAGCGGACGTGTGAATCAGACTTTAGACTACAAGCACGTAGCCTTGTTGAGCTCACCTGCCATCATCGACCCAAACATACAAGCGCCAACGGGCAGGAACTCTTACCGAATTAACTTTTACGTTGTTGATTCACTTGGTCTACAAGAAATATCATATTTATAGTCAAATTCATTCTTGATATTTCTGAGAGTTTAGTAAATGCTGTTATAGTTCATGTATACAGATCCAAAGGTCCCGGGTTCGATACCCGGCTATTCCAAAATCCATCTGTGTAGCAATGGATGTGGAACGGGGTCAAACTCAGCCTCGCGAGGACAAATGAGGAGATACTTGAATGAAGTAGTAGCATCTCCGGTCTAGAAAACTGAGAATAAGGGCTGGAGGGCTCGTTGTGCTGACCATATGACACCCTTCATCTGCAAATGTTGGCACTATCAATGCTAACGGTGGTGGCTTTCAGTTGGTATAGAGTGAAAATTATTAGCAATTAAAAGTATACAGCTTAATTTATATTTATTGAGGCTCACTGGTCTTGAAATTCCAATATAAAAAACTACATTTACCCGAATATATAACTAATATTGAATCTTAAGGGTGTAGGGCCCAAAATTAATAATATAATAATGATATATATAAATATTTACTAGTAGGTCTTCTTAAGCCAATCTTGGATCAGTGTATTAAATATAGATTAAATGTATATTTTAAGCACAGTGTTTACTCAAAGTTTAAAATTTCGGCATATAATGCAACCATTTTTAGAAAAACTAAATGTCACATTTGGAATATTATAAGTATTTTAGCAGGTTTATTAATTGAAATAAATAGCGTAAACAATTGCCAAATAAATGCAATATTAAATTAATTATTTTGTATACATAAACGTGTGTAATAAATGGAGGAGATAAATCAATTAATGCCGACTTCTATTAACTTTATAATGGTACTTTATTCACATTAATATTCAATCTCAGGGTGACCTGGCGGTCTAGGGGTAAGGTGTAAGACTTCTGTGCTGGCAACCGGGGTTCAATCCTCGGTCCCGGCACAGATTTATCTGATTACCAAACCCTTCCTTCATCTCTGACAAGACATCTTGTGAATGTGGGGAATGCCAGGCCTCCACCGTGGTTCGGATTCCACGTTAAACTGTAGGTCCTCATTTCATCTCACAATCACCCTACCATTACACATTAGCGTAAGTGTGTACAACCCGAACGGTTAATAAGACGCGGTGCTAATAATAATAATATTCAATCTGAAACTCATGAAAATTGAACCAAGCTAAGGTGCTTCATATTTTGCCAACGGATTTTGAAAATATATCGGATACAACCCCGCAATAGCCGAAACAGAAAGGCCTGATCTGAGTAGAGCAGACACCTCATCCCTTCTCACTCCAAGTCACTAGCTGTCTGTCCTTAAAACCATAAATTTGTCATCAGTGGTTTTGGCATGTTTGTGAAGCTTATCGCCCTGACCCATCACCATCTCTCTTTAGGGATTGTCACCTGGCTCTCCACCGTTTTCAAGTCAGTGTAGAAAGTGCTACTATTGATGAAAGGATTTCTTTCAGTTTGGCTTGAGTGTAATTGCATTTAATGTCTTTAAGGATGTGTGAAGTGTATTAATTGTGGAAAAACAATTTTTACTATTTAAAAAAATGTCCCCACAAATTTTAAAGATGGCAGAAGATATGTCAAAGGCAAAAGGAATAAGCATTCCAAGGCAATGAAACGCTTTTACGAAAAAATTCGGAAAGCCCAAACCGCTAATAAGTTGGTGAAATGACTTCAAACCTACATAATGTTCTTGAAGTTAAATAATTAACTTTTTTTTTGAAATTCTTTTTTAATCTGGGGAACTAATTCCAGAACCTCCAACTTAGCACGTCAATATCTTACCACTGAGCTATCTAGGGCTAAATCTGTGTTATGGTCATTTATCGTTAATATTTTAAGGGTTGGTCGGTAATAGATGTGTAAAATCGTCGGCCGTTTAATAACAATCAGAAACACACTCCATCGTTGATCCATGGTAGCTTTATGCTGCCGTTTGAACCAATTTTATTAATTTTAAATGGTTTCTTGGATATAATTTGTAAAGCAGAAGTCACCAACCTTTATTTAGCTGCGGACTACATAAATGTTTTACCAATACACGGTAAATCACCTATTAACTATTTAGCAAAAAATTTAAAAAAATATATTTTTAAGAATGACCTTGAACAAAGAATGCAGCGTGAGATGAAAGCTTATATTTGAGTTATGTTAATATGTATGCACAATTGTACATTATGTTAAATAAATAAAGATAGATTACTTTTTAGTCATAGTGGCCATGAGATGAAATTTGTAGGTTAATATATCTTTGTTCTTATATATAATTTGATAAGCCCGTTTGCGCTAGTATAAATTATGAGAAAATGACTGAACAAACTTTGACAAACTACCACTCATTTTAACGGTTAAGAGTCCAGGATGTCGGGAAAAAAAGTAGTTTTCCACAAAAAGCCGATTTTCATAGATAATTTTCAGTTTTTCATTATTTGTTTAATCTTCATGGAAACCGTTATTTGCTGCATGGCTGTAAATTTCTAAATAAACTATATCGTCTTGGCTAAAAAATAATAACTCAATCTTAATTAATTGTTGGTCCTAACACATCACAGTTTTCTCTTTGGATGCTGGTCATAACACATCTAAATTGAGATGCCTAAACTGGGGAAACATTTTATTTTTTATTGAAATGTTATCGTTAATTGAGATTTAAATCAATAATATTGAGTATAATTTGAAAATTAAAAGGTTAAGTTGTTAAGTTCGTGAAAATATTGTCTACGTTTTGTTTCGCACATGATAAAATTATTTTAAAAATGTTCTGGTATGTGTTGTTAGCCCAAAACAATAAAATTATCATGAATAATGTTTAGAAAAATATCCATTTTAACTAAGTATGAATTTTAGTGTTCATTTTTTTCCCCTTCAAATAATGGGTTTTCATGTTCGGTTTATTCAAATAGTTAGTTTTGATGTTCATCTTGGCAAATAGTAACACAATACAAATACACAAGTTAAGCTATGTTTTCATTTTATCGCTTAGTTTTGAGGGTATTTTAAAATTAGTAATGATTTGTGTACCCCATATATCTTTTTACACTTTTACAAATTGGCCTACAGTAAGTTCACTTATGTTTCCATGTTGATAATTAATTTTAAAGGAATGATATTTCAAATGTTGGAGTACCGCATATATATTTTCACATTCTTTCTCTCTATCAAACTCTCACGCTCTCACACATTCTCCCCCACTCTCCCCCTCACACGCAATTTAAATCAATAATATTGAGTATAATTTGAAAATTAAAAGGTTAAGTTGTTAAGTTCGTGAAAATATTGTCTACGTTTTGTTTCGCACATGATAAAATTATTTTAAAAATGTTCTGGTATGTGTTGTTAGCCCAAAACAATAAAATTATCATGAATAATGTTTAGAAAAATATCCATTTTAACTAAGTATGAATTTTAGTGTTCATTTTTTTCCCCTTCAAATAATGGGTTTTCATGTTCGGTTTATTCAAATAGTTAGTTTTGATGTTCATCTTGGCAAATAGTAACACAATACAAATACACAAGTTAAGCTATGTTTTCATTTTATCGCTTAGTTTTGAGGGTATTTTAAAATTAGTAATGATTTGTGTACCCCATATATCTTTTTACACTTTTACAAATTGGCCTACAGTAAGTTCACTTATGTTTCCATGTTGATAATTAATTTTAAAGGAATGATATTTCAAATGTTGGAGTACCGCATATATATTTTCACATTCTTTCTCTCTATCAAACTCTCACGCTCTCACACATTCTCCCCCACTCTCCCCCTCACACGCGCGCGCGCGCGCACACACACACACACACACACACACACAGTAAAACACCCTCTTTAATATAGTCTTTTCTCGTTCTCTCTCACACACTTGATCCCTCTCTTCTCTCTCACACACTCTCTACACTCACTTACACGCTCTATCACACAATTTCTCTCACATTATCTTTATTATACTCTTTCTATTAAGCTCTCTTAAACGCTCTCTTTCTCTCAAAAGATTTCTATTTCTCAAACGCTTTCTCTTTCTCAAATTCTCTCTATCTCTTAAACGATATTTCCATCAAACTTTCTATCTCTTAAACGCTCTCTCTATCTCTAAAACTCCCTCTATTTCAGTCGCTCTCTCTCAAAATTTCTGATTAAAACTCTCTATCTTAATATCACTCTCTCAAACACTCTGACTCAAACTGTCTCTATCTTTATCTCACTCTCTCACTCTCGAACGCTCTCTCTCTCAAACTTTCTTTATCTCAAACTCACTCTCTCAATTTTCTTTCTAACTCTTTCTCTCAAACACTCTTTATCTCTCTTAAACTCTCGTTATAACTCTCCCACAATCTATTTTTCTCTCTCTGAACTAATTTCTTCATACTAACTTTATCTCTCTCTCTCTCTCTCTCTCTCACATACCCTCAGATTTTCTCTCTCCCTCACACAATATCTCTCCCAAAATTTTACACATTTTATTTCTCTCTCTCTCTATTATACACACACAAAAACACACACTTTATCACGCATTCTCCCTTACTTATTCTATTTATCTTTCACACATTTTCACATTCATACTTACTTTCTCACACTTACACTCTCATTTTCACACTCACCCACACACTTACACAATCACAAATTCAAACACATTCTCAATTTCACTATCACATTTTATCACTCTCTCGATCATATATCTTATATATAATTTGATAAGCCCGTTTCCAATAATATAAATTACGAGGAAATGACTGAACAGATTTTGACAAACGAACACTCATTTTAAATACTAGGGAATCAGGATGCCGGTAAAAATAATGGCCTAAAATTAAAATCCAATTTTCCTAGCGAATATTACATTTTTTCTTCTTCTGTGTGTTCATCTGTAAAGTCATTCTTTGCTTACATCACCATGGAAACCAAGATTTTTGTATAGCTGTATATTATAAATAAAATATTTGTCTTTGTTTAAAAATAATATCAGCGCATTCGTTAGGTACTTGAGTGGTTTGTGCAACTAATAGATAGAGATCTGGGAGAGGGGTCATTTTAAAGTTCCCATCGGGCTGTGAAGGGGGAAAATGTACGTTTTGATTCAAATTACACACCGAAAACTAAATATCTAAGAAAGGTTGATAGCCTTTCACGAGTAAACTTTGAACTAAAAAGTGAGTGAGGCCTTATTAAATTATCCTTTCACAATAAAAAGTTTATAATACATTTTAGTGTAATAATCCACAGCCATCGCTGCAACGACCAACTAGTTAATATATAATGTTACTTTTTACCGTCTCACACCTTTCTGGTTTAGAAAAAATTGTAATTCTCAAAAAAATCAAACTCGAGATTTTGATGGATGTCGACTTTTCATGACGCCCTAAATTCGAAAAAGTTGTTTAAAAAAAATATTATGTCAATCTGTAACTCTGACTAGAGACGAAACTATTTTACCAATTGGGCTAAAACATGGGATATGGTGTTTTCATAAGGTTTCTCAGAGTTAATCATCTATCCAGTCATAAAATTAATGGTAGTATTTTTTTACTCAAAGGTGGAAAGAGAAAAAATAGATTATATCAAACTCTACTCGATTAAAATTCGTATATATGTATTGTTTAGTACTAAAATAAAATGGAAGTTCTCATTTCCTCATGATAATAACTTCGAGGGTAATTTACACTTAAGGAAACTTCCAATTTTTATTGTGTCTCCGCACCTCTTTGAGGTACGAAATAACTTAATATTTCAAAAATGAGGGCATATTAAATATAAAACTCATTATTTGAAATAATATTTTTATAAAACCAATAATTTCCGAATTATAGGTGTGTATATATATATATATATATATATGTATATATGTATGTGTGTGTGTGTCGTAGATGAATGGGAAAACTCGGCCTATTGCAAAAGGCGCCCTCGATTTACAATGAGTAGGGCTAAATGGAAAATAATATTATATTTGCTTATCAGCATGATAACTTTTAGGCTTATTGCAATGAGCCCATACATCTTTAGTCTATTAAGAAAATGCACCTTTGTTCGCTTAATCAGTCTAGTTGATTCCAGGTTTATTGCATTAAAGTGAAGGCTTATCAAAAAGTATACTGCAGTGGTTCCCAAACTGTGGGACATACATGCATTCCTGATGGTTTGCCGTGAGAAGCCAAACAAAATAAACAAATTAAAGTCTTGAAAAAATTGACTCATAAAATCTAATAAATATACTACGACCCAATATAACCTAAATTAAAATAGATTCACTCTGCGATTGTAGGGGTGGCAACATTGATTACAGCTCAGACAGACGGTGCAGCCGCACAGTCTTGTAATAAACACGCAAACGGTTTTACCTACTCCAAATTACGGAAATTTTTGGGGAGGTACGCCATTCCAAAAGTTTGGGAACCGCTGGTATACAGAATATAATATTTTTCTCTTTCATCATGTTCTTAAATTAGCTTACTAAGTTCCGTACGATTGCAAGGTTTAATTAAAAATCTCAAGTTCAAGTAATGTATAATAAAAATATATTTTAAAAAAAGTAACAAACTCTTATGAATAAGTAACGGTTATTGAAAAATAATAATCAAATACAAATTTAATAGTTACCTTTATTTTACAGAAGAAATACACGCGTTTACAAGTATATTGTGACACTTACCAACCATTTCCACACGGTAAACTGTTGGGACATTTTGATATGCACAATTAGTTTGTCTTCTTACAGGCACACTTTTTCGTTTGACGCTATTTTTTTGAGACTATACACTCACAACTGACATATCCCTGGTCCCCAAACTTTGATTCCTTACTCAAAGCTTCACGACCAGTTATATATTTTTCCAGGATGTCTTTATGAATTTGCGTGTCAGAAATCTAGAGGTCACTTCTATTAGACTGGGTTGTAATATATATATATATATTAGATTTTATGAGGCAATTTTTTTTACGACTTTAATTTGTTTGTTTTGTTTGGATTCTCACGGCATACCATCGGGAAGAATTGTACGCCCAAGAGTTTGGGAACATCTACTGTAGACTTTTTAATAAGCCTTCACTATCTTGGGCGTATTGCAATAAACCTGGAATCAAATAGACTGATTGAACGAACAAAGGTGCGTTTCCTTAATATCCCAAAGCTGTATGGGCTCATTACAATAAGCCTAAAAGTTATCAAGCTGATAAGCAAATATAATATTATTTTCCAATTTGCCTGGTTCATTGTAAATTGACGGTGCCTTTTACATTAAGCCAGATTTTCCAATTCGCCTTCTACATATATATAATACATTTATATAATATTTACAGATATATATATATTACGAAAGTCATTAAATTTGGAAATTGCTGTAATGCTTTGTGGGTGTGATATTCCTCTTTTCTTTAACAGAGTACCCGCCTCGGTGGCGTAGTTGGCTAACGCGCTAGTCGTGTTTAGCTCGACCGCTGAGGACGGGGAGATCGAGGTTCGAATCTCGGTCGGGTGAACTGGGGGTGGTTTTTCCTAAATGGTTTTCCACTCCCCTCCACGCAAATGTGGGTTTACTTCCTCTAATTCAACCTTCCCAATTCCTAATCCATTAGCGTAATTAGAACTTAAAGCGTATAACCCGAACGGTTAGTAAGACGCGGTGCTAAATAATAATAATAATAATAATCTAACGGAGTATATTATTTCGTTTATGCTCTTTGGTAGAATGTGCAACAATGTCTATTATCTCCTTTCAAATTTCTTACGAGTTTTAAGTAAATATCTCTTTTTTATTCACAGTTGCAAGAAAGTCTATGCTGTGCACCCTCCACACCTGTTTTTTTAAAACAAATGAGCCCGTTTGCACAAACAAATTCTATACATTTTTTTGTGGACATAACTTAGAAAAAAAATTATCATGCTAGAAAATCACGAAGCTTAGCTCCATTGGTAGTGCGTCCACCTACGGAGCTAAGGGCCCGGGCTCGATCCCTTGCATGGCCGATAAATTTATCATTGTTGGAATATGGGTTTACCCTTTCACAGTGATAAATTGACGGCTGGGGGATGGATTTTGTGTTCGTCCTAGATTTAAGATTAGAACAATCAGTACAAAGGCGTGTAACCTGAACAGGTAGTAAGATACGCGGCGCTAAAATAAAAGTTAAAATAAAATAGCACCGACAATATACAATAGCATCACGTAACATAATTTGTGAATCACTACTATGTCAGCTAGTTTCAGGTTACAGACAAGTCCAGATAGACAATAACAATATGTGCATTTGTGCACAGAATGTCTATATCCATATTTTACTTCCCCCTTTCCCGCACCACAATCATAATCTCTTTTTATGTCCTTTCACGTCAAATGTTTTTTAATGTATTTTCTCCCCTTTGTTCAGACGTAATGAATTAGTTTTATAACAACTATCAAAACATAGTTTGTAGGTCTCAAGTTCAATTCCCGTATCCAGATGTCATTTTATATTTTAAATAATATGTAGGTGAGGCTATAACCGTAATTAACAAATATTCATATTCGACATCATGTAGAGATAATGCTTTGAGTATTTAATCTATTAGTTCAGTATATCTGTAAATAGAACACTTAATGAAATTAATATTTTTTTTCTTATTAACTACACTAGTGTGTTAATAATGATAAATATCTAAAACAGAGGTAATGTACCCACATTTCTGTGAAGGAACAAAGGGAAACCATTTAGAAAGATGAACCCCATGTTTACCCATTCGGGATTTGAACCCTGACCACCATTCATCATTCAAATAAAATAAATGAGCTTGGTGTTTAAATAAAGATAAGGTTAACTTTAAAAATGAACCGACGGTTTATTTCGGTCCCGGTGTGACCTGGCGGTCTAGGGGTAAGGTGTCAGACTTCTGTGCTGGGGGTCCGGTGTTCAATCCTCAGTCCTGGCACATATTTATATGATTGACAAACCCTTCCTCCACAATTGACAATACGTGTATTAATCACAATTTGTGAATGTGTGGAATGCCAAGCCTCCACCGTGGTTCGGATTCCACGTTATACTGTAGGTCCTCCATTTCATCTCACAATCACCCTGCCATTACACATTAGCCTAAGTTCGAATTACCCAAACCGTTAGTAAGAGCCGTGACAAAATTAATAATAATGATAATATTAATAGTTCGGTCCCTGACTTACAGTTTTTATTTATATTAGCCAGAGAAGACTGTCTACCTGCTAGTCCGCCCCTCTCCCACCCTCTTTACCCTATCCAAAACTTCAGCCCAAGACTTTCCAGTCACTCCACCGCTGACGAAGATAGGTTTTTGTGGTTCTCTACGGGACGGACCGTTAGCATCCACTTTTACCTTTTCCTTAGCGACACAAACGCTATCTCACAGATTTTTCTCAACATTATCTCTGTTCAGACGGCCGCCTAGGTGAGCGATAAATTACTGCGTGGACGTTCAGCTCTAACACAATATTTAATTATACGACACGTTATTTCAAAATATGGTTCCCGCCAAAATAAAACCGAAAGATTCTAACCAGGGCTCTTTTTCCTCAGCAACCCTATAGTTTGAGTTTTTAGGGGAATAATGTGGGTAAATGTGACATTAGCTCATTTTCAACGACCATTTAAGCATATTTGTGAAGCTTTGAGACTAGGATTGATGAAAAGGGGAACTATTTATAACATTCCTCTAACCAATGCAATATATTTATGATAGAACCACAACATAAAATTTTAAGGTAGTATTTGAAAACTAGCCGTGAACTTTCATCTTTACCTTGAAATAAGAAATTTCGTAGTTTTCTTTTCACTCTTTGTTTTTGACATGGCACAGGGTGAATGTGAGTGAAGTGAGCAAGTGATTATAGGCTTGAAGATAATAGAAGATTAGCTCCAGAAAGCCTTTTGGCCTAGTCAAAATAAATAAAATATGGTTTTAGTAAAACATAAAGTTTAATTTTCTTTTTGTCCGGATCTTTGCTCCGTGATAGCTGTAAAATGCATGTCCTAATTTTAAAGAAATTCAGCAGAGACATTCTTTGTACTTGAACAATATATGATATCTGCTTTGGTTGCCGCATGGTTTAAGGTGTCACTCTCTCACTAGACTAGACAACAGTTCAAATCCTGGTTGGGTGTAGGCCTACTCAAGGTGGATTTTCTTAAATGGTTTTCCACTCTCCCACCACGCAAATACAGGTACACTTCTTCTAAAGTCAACCTTCCTCATCCCTAACTGATTAGCGTAATTAGTACATATGCGTATAACCTGAACATTTAGTAAGACGTGGTGCTAAAAAATACATATATACAGAGTTTTTTGATATGGTTATATGTTTCAAAATGGCGGCCACTCAAAAATCTATATGTCGGTTTGTTCCATGATAACTGTTAAAGGTGTTAACCAATTTTAATGAAATAACTTAGACCGGACAATGTATATATAGGGGTTTTTAATTTGGGTTTCTGTTTCAATATGTCGGGTGCTCAAAAGGTTTTTTCGTGTAATAGCTCATCTCAAGTTATTTGAATGTATAATTATAAGCACTCGGTCGAGTAGCTAGGCGTATATTTGTATTGTGATTTATAATACGAGACAGACGTCTTAAACCACGTGAACCCCGTTTATAACCAATAAATTTAATGTACTATTGAGTATAGTATTTATTTGCTTTTTGTCTAAATTTATCTAATTCAAATTCAAGAAGAAATTAATGGAGATATTTCAACTATAAATCCAAGGAAAAATATTAAGACTCTAATGACTATAAACATGGAGGGCGTGAGGTCTACTGTTCATGCAACTTTTAATATACATATTAAAAACCATCAATTGACTAACCCTCCAAATGATTTGTTTAATATTATTTTATTACATTATATTTTTTAAACATTGCTTTTAGGGGGCAGTACCAAACGATTAAACCTTAAAATGTATATAATAAGGGGAATATTAAAAATGGCTTAAAAAATTGTACTTTATTTTTGTTATCAACATCAATATTTTCTTGTAGTGATAAGAACAACAAAAACTACTCATGCGAATATATCATACTTAATCAGCAACTCCACTGGTGAAATTAATCTTATTTTCAAAGTATTTCTTTATATTAAAATGTTAAGCATCAATATAAGAACTGCTTCTCTTAATCACATATTACTATTGCCAACTCATGGTCAGAACAGGGTATTTCTGCACCACATTTAGTCATTTAGATCTAATATTTTTTCAACACTATGTTGTGGAATAGCAATTTTTCTAAGTGACGACAGACAATCACTATCTTCTTAAAAATGAATATGTATTGAAGAAGAAATAACAAACCAAACACTCATACTCAGTAATACATGCCACGTTATCCAATACATTCCAATTTGTCTGCACATCGGAATAAGACTAACGCGGGATTTTGTTGTGAGACTGCTAATCAACATAAATGTAATCTATGAAGTTTTTTTGCAGCGGCATTTTGATCCTCTCACCATATTTATGAGAGATGCAGAACACTTTGCTTTAAACTCCCACCTACACTCTCAACTAGACTATTACTTACCTAATCTATGGCACTAGGAACTCAAAAGTTCGTTGCAACACTTACAAAAGTACACCACCTATCCCTATAATCAGCTAGTTCTATCCAGTCCGCATCATTACACCCTATCTCTTTCAGGTCCATTCTAATGCTATCCTCCCCTCTGCGTCTAGGTCTTCTCAATGCTCTATATCACAATGAGTTTGCCAGTCAGTACCCTGAACATGGTTCTAGTTTCCCCCATTCACGCTGCGTGTCCTGCCTACCGCAATCTGCGAGAGTTGACTATACTAACAATGCCTTGTGATTAGTACAGTGTGAAAATATATATATTTCTTTCCTAAGGTTGTATAAATATATATATATATATATATTATTTTATTATTTAGCTGAGTTGCACGAGAAACCTTATCTCAGGACAACTGGGTTTAAACACGTGATTAGGAAATCCCTTCTCTTTGCCTGTCCGGTTGCCGTAGCAATATTACATGATACAACAAGAAGCTGGTTGATAATGCTTGGGGTAAAACACATAATAAATGCACTTACACCTGTATTTTATATAATATTGTAATGTAACAAAATTAATAGTTATCATGAAATAAATAAATAAACTATTTTATGTTATTTGTTTGGTTATTTATGTACTCTGAGTTTTAGTCTTATCAAATCCTGCCTATGGAGCTCCGTTAATTTACATATCTAAGGTAATATAATTTTCTTGAAACAAAGTGAAAATTTTGGTGTTTGTAAATTTTATATTAATATGTATAAACTTTGTTTTGTTAACAAGGTATTGATTATTATACCATCATTTCAATTAAAATTAATAATTAGCCTTGCTGCTCATAGTTCCATTTTCCTTTTTGTAAGTTATCTTAAGATATAGTCACTAAGTGACTGATTAAAATTGTAGCAACAAAACAAAAAATTGGAAACTTCTCACCCATAGCCATTCTGTAGTTGAAAACTACATATCTTTATATTTAATTAAATATATGAATAAACTTCTCACTTCCTTTCCAAGTTAAATTCAACACTCTTGTGTAAATCTTTTATAGTTCAAAATTGTAATAACTCGCAGTACTGTGTCCCTTTTTGCCTCTTGATTGGGAACTTAAACATCCCAGCTTTATTATCATTTTAAAAACGACGCCAAACATCCAACAAAAACTAATCGTCCCCTTCAATTCTTAAAAACAAAACAAAAGGAACTTTCCAAATACACACCAAATAGGTGATACAATTTAGAACTAGGAATATTGCTAGAATAGTGACGTATGGGTGAGAGATTGAGTAAAAGGAAATGGTAAAGAGAAATACTTTAATGAATCGTAAGACCAAAATATATGTATATTTTAAAATTCTAATCTTCTTGTTGAGTTTTTACCATGTTAAAGAAAGCTTAAAGTTATTTTGTTTGGGAAGTGAAAATAAATAAATTCAATGTTGGCACAACTGTACGTACATCAACATAATAAGAGTAAATGATAGATATTTTGTTACTCTAATTAATTGTAAATATGGTTTATAATTAAAGGGGTTGGTTTTATTTGTCACAGTAGGTTATGTAACTCATGCAAGGTAAGATACCATATTTCAAAACCATATAGAACAACACGTAAAACTATGATTTTGTAAATTCTGAGTTTTACATTCCTTGTAAGCAGGAGAGATGACAACCTGCTTACTGACTGAGTAATAGCATGCATTTCCCGATTGTATTCCTTTCCTAGTATCCACACTATTGTTTTTATTATTAATTAAAATTGTTCATAAATATTTAAACTCATTAACCCTGTCAAATGAAACGCTGCTCTAAATAATCTCCAAACTACTGTCAACAATCAATATTCTTTGTGTGAGCATATACTTTGTATTTTCAGCGTTATTGAAATTTCTGCATTTCTTGCAAGAGTTTCCTTAATTTTAACTAACAAAGCCAACTTATCTGAATATCCTAATAGATGCACTGTCCTTCCCTACTATCTTGTAATGTAAACGTAAATTCTTCTAACTCCTTACATAGAGCATAGGGCTGCAACAAAGCTTCGTAATTCAATTATTTTCTCTGCCACACCTTTGAGTTTGTCCCTAAACTCTTCCCTTACCCTAATAGTACACTCTTTGGATATATTATAAAGTAATGGGGAAAACGCATCACCCGAAATATTTGGTCCTAGAAATGGGTGAAGTTACCGGTAACAAGTTTACTTTCCAAACTGTGGGGTTAGACAATTGCTATGATGTATTTGGAGTCAGAATTCCAACTTCAGACGCTAAAGTCCTATCATTAGATATTAGAGGTCTGGACGCTAGAGTTAAGAACCAAGCCTTATACCTTATACCAGTGTTTTTCAACCTTCTTGAATATGCGACCCCTTTTCAAGTAAAAAAATTCTGGCGACCCCCTGTACGTAATAAAATTATATCAGTGATTTCAAATAATACGTATTTGGTGCAATTGGAGGGGGAGGGGGGAGTGCGCGTGCAGGTTGGTCGAAGGTCAATGGTCAGTGGCCACATAGGAACAGTCGTTGGTCAGTTGTCAGAGTACACCAGCGTGTACGGTCGTAATGGAGAAGTTTCTAAAAAGATCTGCGCAGCCCTCCGCGTCTAGTACAAGTGGCAGTAGCGGAAGCGAGTCAAAACCGAAAAAAATAGACTTTATGATGACAACAATTAATTGAAATATGGTTTTACTGTCATGAATAATAAACCTCAATGTGTAATTTGCGGTGAAGTATTATCATGTGAGAGTATGAAGCCATCAAAGCGTATGCGTCACCTCTCAACTAAACATAACAAGAATGCTGATAAACCGTTACATTTCTTCGAACGGAAGCTGAAAACCTTTAACCATCAGCAAACTACTATGATTCAGGTAATAAACTAGTATTATTTGTTGTTTAAAAATAATATTATCTGAGGCCTTTCATAAGAAACCCAGCAATCTCCATTTTTTAAATTTATTAATTATTCAGGAAAATAAAAAGAATTGCCATTCCAATAAATTCACAGACGTTTGTTGATAAGGTTTTGAGAAATACTTATTATCATTATCCATTCGAAATATTCTAACGGCCAAGGATACAGTCAAAGGATTCCTCACAAAACTTCGTTTGTGGTCAACGTCTTTACAAAAATTAATGGATGATTCTTTCCCTTGCGTTCAGAAGATTGTCGAAGAAATTGCAACGGACCAATCGTTAGTAGTAAGTTCTCAAATTCTTTTCATGATACAGAGCTTGCATGATTTGGAAATAAGATTATTAAGTTACTTTTGAGAACCGAGCTCTGACGCTGACAATGGGCATAGATGGATACAAAATCCTTTTTTGGATATGTCAGTACAACTGGCTGATCTGACCACGAAGATGAAAGAAAATCTTATAGATGTTGCAGCTGACGGCATGCTTAAAATGGAATTTAATTCGCAAAAGATTGACGTCTTCTGGATGAAGAGAAAAGAAGAATATCGAGAGCTGGCAATGGAAGATTTGAGATTATTAGTGCAACTCGCCACTTCCTACCTATGTGAACTAACTTTCTCTTCAATGGTGACCATACAAACTAAGAAGAGAAATATACTCCAATTAGAAAATGATTTGGTTATTTACGTCTCAAAAATAGAACCACGATTCGACAAATTATTAAAAAATAAACAGGCACAGCCTTCTCACTGAAATTATTGTTGTATCTTTAATGCAATGTAGATTGTAGAATCTATATTTAAAAATAACCTTTTCTCTGAAATTGTTATATTTTTATTGTAGTGTAGGACCTACACTTGCTTTTTATTTTTCCTGGCTTGCAACAGCGACCCCCTCATAAAGCTTTTGCGACCCCCCTGGGGGTCGTGACCCACAGGTTGAAAAACACTGCCTTATACCATAGAAATAACCCTTTATTCAGGGTGACCGAACAAAGGAAGGGTGTGGCTTTTCATACATGTAGGCTGATTGTAGTTGCTATCGTTGTAGTAGAGGTTGCTCTCGTTGTGACGAGGGTCATACTGATGGTAACGGAAGATTTAATTTAATCTTAAACACAACTAAATAGTTAGTATGCATTCGAAACAAACTTTAAAAATAATGCTCTAAAAATAAAGTTTTATGTACAGCCTATAGCCCCTACATATGCAAATTTAACATTTCAATTCTTTTGGAACCTCTTGAAATTTAAGATTCAAATTTTTATCTTGATCTCTATAGATAATTGTGTTTACTAAAGAATCATATGCCTACAAAAATATTTACGATATTTTTGAGTGCGCATTTATATTATTTGACAACACGATATTTTAAGTAAATAAGGACCTATAATTAAAATGGTTATTTAAAGCTATAAATGTTTTGTTACACTGTTTCTCCAAACAAAATCACACGAACCTATATATCACACTACATATATTTTGTATAATTTTATTCTAAAGTGATTTCTTGCACTAGATATAGTTTGTTTGGATAAATGTGGCCTTTGTTTATAATAGTTGCACAAATTAAATACGGGTATTTATTTATATATTTTTTATGTAAACCACTCTCAAGAATACTCACATATTTACATTAAAGTAATAGGGAGAATGAATTTAGAAGTTATGTAAACAAATTTACGAGGATAAATATTAGAAACAGGGCCACCCTTAGCAGACGTGTGGCCCTGGGCAAACCTCGTTTTCAGGGCTCCCACTTATCTGCCTAATCCCCCCCTTTCGCCCCGATAGTTAAATTATTAATTATTAATTAGTGTTATTACAGTAGTTTGCACCTATATACCAATTTTCAGCTATATAAGGTAACAGGAAATGGCCTAAAAGGTAGTTCAATGTAATAATTAGTGCTGGAGGCTGTATTTTTTTTTTTACATATAGGGATTGATTTCTACCCAAATCTTCATTATAATTTCTTTACCAACGAATTTGATCTATATTAAGATACAAAGAACAACTGTGCCAAGTTTGAATTAAATCAGTTCATGCAATCAAAAGTAATCAAAAGGGAGAGCTCGTTTCACTAGTTCAAAAAAACAGACCACATTGTTATGTTTTTATTATTTTTTACACTTGTGACAATATTTGTTAGATCGCCTATACCGGGAGCCGACTATACGAGCACGCAAGCAAAAATTCCCGCCTCAAATTGTTTTCCCCCTCTGTTAATCAAGCGCAAGGCCTCTCAAATCGCGGGGCTCTGCGCAACCGAACCATTTGCACACCCTTAAGGACGGCCCTGAATGGAAAACTAGTTAAATAAAAACTCCTGAGTACAACTGGCCTGGATGTATGTATTGTGAGTAATCAATTTTGCACAAAGCTAAGTTGCTTCCATCCCATATTAATCAAGAAAATCAATATTAATATATGGGCAGAATAAAGTTGATTTTCAAAAAATGCGCCTTTTTTCAAAATATATTTTATAACATGTTTAGCAAAAATCAAATTAAAGCTCTTTACCTATAAAGTAAAACACTGACGATAACATTCAAATAATTGGAAATAAGGTTATTTTTCACATGAAAGAATGAAAAACAGGTGTTTTTTCCTCCTATATTGGGATTGGTTGATATTACTGAAATCTAGTTTTCAGTATGAAAAATTAGTATGCAACAACATGAAATTAACTCGAATATTCATTCAAGATTCGTTCAAGCAAGATACATTAGCGTACAAAATGAGATATCTTGGGAATAGGCGGCCTGGAGTAGAACCTCTAGTTCCCCATCACCAATAAGCAATACGAGAAGATATTGATGCCCTAACCCAAGATCCCACCAATGCGTGTGTAAAACTTTTGTGTGTGTGTTATTTTTAGAGTTATTACAAATATTTAATCAAATATAATTGCTCAACCAATTGTGAGAAAAGAAGATGTTTTCCAAGTAATAAAAACGTACCTTATGTCGCATCAAACTATTCAATGTGAGCACCATATTGTCATCTTCAGGCATCACTATTATTTTCAAGAATGGTGGAAGCATCACTTGACTTTTCGGGATTAGTGGCAGCAATGGTGGAGGTATCCGTTTGCTTGTCAGGACTGGAATAGGTGGAGGCAGATACAACCATCTTCCAGAAGGTGGCTTATCCTACAAGACTGACCTCTTGATTAGTGTTATATAAATCTCATGGGCATAGGCTAACACAAATTATATCAAAATTATGGTAATAACTGCTGGAGAGGTCTGATGCTACCCTTCATAGAAATCTGAAACAAAGTTAAATACAAAATTTGAATGATCCTGTAATTGTTTTTAAAAATATTTCATTTCCAGCTGAATTTATATTTAAAAACGCGTGTCATCATTAAATTTAGTATTTTTTATACTAAATTTATGCGTTATCGACCCATTAAACTGTTTAAAATAAGCTAAAAAATTGGTTTAGTGAGATTTTAATTATTACACTAATATTTAATTCCAATCAAAATAACTATGGTCAAAATCAACAAATGCCCTTACAGGCCATATCTAGTCCTGATGATCACTTTTATACTACTATATGAGTTGTATACTCCTATATGAGTTCAATTATTTTGAATTTATACAGGAAAATCTTTTACAATGTATGAAACATGTGTACTTACCTGCTAAATCAGCCGGTGTGGGTTGTAGATGTGTTGCAAGTCTTGCCTTCCCATTAAGAAATTTGATCTAAAAAGTTGTGATATCGGTGACTATAAGACTTACATATACAAAGACGATTCAAAAGTGACTCGAATTTTTGAATTTTTAAGCATGACAAATTTAAGACCTTCATTCTCATGATTCTAAATTCAAAGAGCTATGATTAAAATATCATTTTGCGATGGATGATTAATTAAAGAAAATACACCCCTTAAATTATTATGATTGTTTGAAAAACTATGTTATTGTGCTAGGACTTAAATCGAATTATTGGATCAACAAGATTTTTATATCAATGGCATCGCCAAATATTCCCAATATGTTTAAGACAAATTGTTTTCCAGAAGTATTTTTTTGTACTTTTCAACAATAAGGAAATGTTAATAAATAGAATGTCCACTAAAACAAAATATAACTTTATTTTTGGTTAAAATACACCTGATGTAAAGAAACAATTTAGTCATATGCATAACACGTCTTGTAGTTCTATCGTGATTTTGACTTATCTTGTGTATGTTAAGATATAAAAATATTGTGAATAGCCTGACCAAAATTTAGTGAGTTTTTCTTACTTCTGGAATTGCCTTAATAAATATTCCGCCAGTACCGTTCCTAATGGGACAACAGATGTTTAGATAAGAAATCACACGTCACTGTACAACGGTACAGAAAAGTATGTACCAGGGTGACGTTTAAACGCTTTTGTTAAAGCTGAGAATATCATCGTCGTCTACCAATTTTAAGGGTATTATTTTCATGGATGCCTTTTCTGATAGAATGACAAGTTTTCATCAATCAAAACCACTGTCTCAAAATCATGAAGATATGGCATGAAGCCATTATGTGCTTCTATGGTCAAATTTAAGGTTGACTTCTAAACTTTCGTAAAAGAAAGATTGCATGTGTTATCTATAGCAAGCATTTACACCAATTTGTAATGTAGTATCAAATTAAAAACAAGAAAACGATTCAACCAAGGAATGGATTTATTTGTCAAGCTTAAAATTAATGTCTTAAGCTTTTTATTACGAAGCTAATATTTCTCATGAGGAAGCGGTCAATTATATGGATGGGTGTACTTTGTATCTTTGTGTCAAAAATACAAAAAATAAACGATCAGAACCATACATTTCTCGAAGTGCCTTTTATAAACACTCAAATCGAGTTAAAGGAATAGCCAAAATAAATTCGAGCCACCACAATGTTTATTAATGTCCATATTATCAGAGCAGATTCATTACAAAATTATTTTATTATATGTAGAAATGCGATTAAAATAAAAACTAAGGAAAATGTTGCAACGGCATCAAAGAATCATGGGTATTATGGATGGGCTTATGTCGTGTATCCACTGTGAAAAGCTAAGAACATAAACGTAGTGTAGTAGTTGACAGCATAGATCACTGATAAAGACGAGAACAAACATGAAGATATTACACAAAATTATAATTTTTACCATTTTTAGGCTTCTTTAAGCTGGGAAATATAATTTAAAAGACAAAGCTATAAAAAAAATACCTTTGTAATTATGAATATGTGTGTACCCAATTTGGTTAATATTTAGATTAGAAACATACATAGTATCTCCTACCTCCAAGTCCAAAAAATTTACATTGAGTACTTCTTAAACAAAATATAATTATAATGGCGGCATAACTGGGAAAGTGGAAATTTCTTGGAGGAGAGGGAGGCATTTCCTACTGAAAACTGAAAGTAATTTGTCCCTCTGGAATAAATTTGTCCCCTAAAAATTTCATTTCACTCCCCTTTTATATTTTTCAAATATGATAGGTATAAAACATATTCCAAATAGCTTCTAAGGGCATTGAATTAAAATCCATACAATAAGGCGAGGGCTGTTCTAAATATCTTCTAGGGGGCATCAGAATTTAAAGAAAATATTGGGGAAGAATTACTTTAAACTTAGGAGTGTAATTTAAAAATAAACCGGTTAGGAACACTCCTATAACTTAAAGGCATCCAAAAATTTGGAAACTCGTGAAACTAAGACAATGCAAATTTTTATATTTTGTAAAAAAAAAAGTATACTTTAAATATATATATATATTGCTTTTACTAGATGCATCTGTGAATTTTATATACAAGAGCATGCTAATTTAATAGAAATTGAGATGTTCATTTTTAAGATACAAAATGGAAGCTATGCTGGGTAGAATAAGGAGAGGGCTAGCGGGGAAACCAATGGTTTAGAAAGATATGTTAAATGTCTATAAGAGCCTGTACTGCAATTTGCGAGTGGAACGTAATATAGTCAACTCGCTCTTTATACGAACTTGTCTACAGTCTGATACAGCTAGGAAGAATTTTTTTTACAATTACTTAAAACCATTTTCATAAAGGTATTATTACATCAAGTCATATGATCTATAGTTGTCACATTTTTAAAGATATTACTAATACTTATAAAATAACACTAATAAAATAGTAAAATGTTTTCAATTTTGACATAAAAAAGTACGTATTTTTTAATATACCCTTCTACTAAAAATGAACGAAAAGTGTTTCATCCATAACTGGAATTCTTTCAGTGTTAACAGAAAAACAAAATTAATTATTTGGAAAAAGTATACCACAGTTTTAATTATATCAATAAAACAAATACCCATAATTAGTACAGAAGCGTATAATCCAAACGGGTAATAAGATGCGGTGCAAAAAAAACTTACACTAGTCTACACGGTAGCATTGGACATGGATCAGTGGGATTTGTGATCAGGCCTTTTTCGGTAGGATTTTCGTCCAGCCATAATACTATAGTGGGATTTGCTGCTGCATTCCTGCATATCGTTTATATGTAAAGAGAGGGGGTTGTTTACCGTTGGCTTGAATATACTTGTCTTTCTTGTACTCTCGCGTGAGACAAAGCTCTTGGATTTTCCACCATTAACTGATACAATGTCAAATTATAGGGATTAGGTTAATCAAGGTTAACTTAGGTTAGGCTAGTATAGGTTAGTTTGGGTTGCGTTAGGTTAGGTTATGCTAGTGGAAAATAGAACATCAAAATAATGCATTTAGAATATTAGTGAATTGTCATGATACAATTTCTGGTCCCAGATCGAAATAACACATTTTGTCAGAAGAAACACAAGAACAAGGTGAATAAGATTGGAATGAGATATCTAAGAAATGTATGAGGAAAAACTTATATGAGTGCTGAAGAGTGCGGTTTGAAAGGGAATCCAATAGGTAAATGTGAAAGGTGTTTTTTTTATTCGATGTTTACAGGCCTGATATCTTACAAACTTTAAATCCAGTCCGTTTTCCACATAATTTGGACTTTACTTATACAATTACAATATGAATATCCTTTTAAACATAACAACACAGATTTTGGCTCTTAATTTAATTGAAATTCAATTACCCCTAGTTCCATTTGGTCTGCTTTAGGTATATTATTCCCCCAGTACCCTCTCCCACCGGGCCTTCCACAGTTCCCGGGATTTCACTCCCGAGTCCGCCAAGCGTCCAGCAGAGGTGGGCATCACCATATTCACCACCTGGGGACACGATCTATTGGCGTTGGTGCCCCGTCTACTTTCTAGCCACCACACTTCCGTTTTCACCCTTCCTTCCACCCTTGGAAGTTAAACTTCCTAATCTACTCCCTACCTTGTTCCCCCCGTCCCTAATTAAGAAGTGTCTTACGTTGGCTTAGGCATGTTGAGATGACGAGTGTGGATCGTGTGACGAAGCTAAATTGTGTGGATCAAAAGGAAGGGGTTGGCCATGTAAGACTTGGCTAAATGCTGCAGATAAATGTGTGGAAAAGAGGTTTAAGAATAAAATAGATCGTATGACTCGGTGTATGGATGTTGTTAAAGCGACAGGAGTATGCGAGCATAGGGAAGTGTGGAAAAATTTACTTGGGATGGATTAAGTACGAAGTTGTTTTTGAGCTATATTTAGTTTCTTGCTGAATGTCGTGATTATGTATGTATGTTTGTGTGTATATATGTACGTATGTATGTATGTATGTATGTATGTATGTATGTATGTACGTATGTATGTATATATGTGTGTATGTATATATATACATATATATGTACTTTGTACGTATGTATGTATGCATGTAGATTGGAATAACGTTCTAAAATATAATTCTTATTGGAACGTGCAGAGTTTTACAAATTAGAATGTGATGGCCTTAAATCCCACGACATTACTATCAGCGGCCGCAAATCCCACTGATCGCATGTCCCACCACCACAAATCTGACGTCTAAGCTACACACTAAACAAGCAAAACTAAAAGCAATCACAGGTCACAGTATTTATAACATTCAATTATATTCAGATGTGCTTTCCCCAAACATCTGGTGTTTATATTTCCGCAAACTATGTCTGCCCCATTCCTTCATTTTGTACTATCCTTTCCCTCACATAATTCTTTCTTTGCAGACTCATTTGCAAACGGTTGTCGGCAATATAATTCGATTGGCTTACTGTTAAACAAATACTATGCTCTTTACTAATTTCAAAGACCTATCCGCTCAACAGTTCTCCCCACACTCATTAACACTTCTAATTTCCTTCGTCAATATGTCTACCCACCCAGATTTGGGTCCCGAATAATTAACACAATTAAACACTACTTTAAAAATGTACTTAAACATTAGAATTGTGGCAAAAAGCTAAATCGTATTTTCTTGTTTTGTTTGGTTATTAAATAAGGCAATATTTTTTGTCAGTTTTTTTTGGGGGGAGATATGAACTCCAACTTGCTCCACCACCCCTCTATGGCTACGACCTTAAGGAAGATGGTGCTTTAATGACTAAATTGGTATGGCATAAATAATCCATGGTTGGCGGTGTTCTCGTAAGGCGCTATGAAACTTCTAACATTTGAAGCGTTGCCTGAAATATATGCAATTTTTCTGACATGCTAATCAACGGACACGAATTAGTTTCGGATCAGATGACGCCTGTTGGTAGACCGCTGAAGGTAAAGCTGATCCGCTGCACGAGCGTTACAACAAACTTACCTGTAAACAAGGTTCATGTCAGATAGATCCATGAGTGGGTTATCCTCTATCTCTGTTCTGTCCTTGTATAGCTTGAACTTGTTGCCTGTGTAATGAGGTGTGATCGCCGTAGCCATGTGGCCGGCCTTTGGTTGGTTAAGATACCACATTTTGTTAGTGCCAATTCATTTAGTGGCAGCACCGCTGGTATGCCAGAAAAGTTGCCTAGATTTCTGGCAGCACTTCATATGTTTGAAACTGTATAGCGACTAAGACATCACCGACCATGGGTTCCTCAAACCAATATAGTCGTTATAGCACAATCTTCCACCCTTTTAATTTTGGCACGCTCATTCAAAATCACCCTGTGTATACGCACATTGTTGGGCACGTGGACTAAATGTCAGGATCAACTAGAATATCTGGCTGTTGGCAGGAAGGTAGGGTTTTAAATCCCAGCTGGGTGTATTGAACAACATTTTTCACAAAGCTTTTTGCGTCCTTCATCCTCACAAACCTGACTGCGTCCCTTCAAAATTATGTCTTCCTCATTCTACCCTCTTAGCGTAATTAAATGCGTATAGCCCAAATGATTTGTGAGGATAGGCGAAAAAAATTCAAATTCAATATTTTGAAATATGGACAAGTTTTTTACAATCATGATAAGCCAAGAGTAATGGGAAGATGTTGATCAATATCTTAAGTAATTTTGGCGTGTAAGATGGATTTGCCCAAACATGAATATAATGTGCTTATTATTTTTAAAAATTGCAATGTATTTGGCAAGTTTTAATGAATTCTATATTAATGTTAATAAATATTTTATAACAATATATTTCGTACATAAATTTGATTAGAAAAAAAAGTAATTGATACTCTTTGCTACCGTTTGAACACCAAACATTCATTAATGCAGACTTGTTTCCCAAAAAATTCTAAATACATTTAGTCTGGTTAGTAATGACTGAAGAAAACCTTTATCATTTAAATAATTTATGATATTGATATATTATTAGAAACAGATTAAATTTTAATTGACAAACAGTTATTAAAAACAAACAATATTTTTCTACTTTAATAAAAGGAGCATTTTAAATCGTTTAACTAATTTTAGGGTAATACTATTTCTTAAAATTTATAAATTAATCTTAATTTTTCTGCAGATTATTTAGATAATATGTAAAGTAGGGGATGTGTGTAATATGTATTTTTAAATAGGCCTAACCAATATAAATTAGTCTAATAATTATCAAAATATGAACAAAGAGTGTAACTTACTAGTAGAAGAACATTTTATACGCCATTCTTTTTGAGAAAGACTTAAGGTGTTCAAATATTAAAATGCAACTAAAAAAAAATAAATACACTTGTTATTGTAATAAAGTATCCATTAAAGTGCCATTATTGATGAAACATAACTTTGTCCTAGCTATATGTTAAAATTACAAAGTGAAACTTAATAGCTTATTTAAGTTTTTACAAGCTTTTAAATATATTTCTCTAATGATGATCTTATTATTTTACTTAATTATGAAAATATACCAGAACTCAAACAAAAAACCTTTGTTCTTAAATTCTTCAAATAAGTGTTTAGTGGTTATAACAATTAAAAAATTTCTATAAATATTTTTCTAAGAAAATAAAACTAGATTAAATATCTAAATGTAAAATATTTGGGAAGAGGAAATATTTTAGTTCCCAAAGCTCCAAGAAGAGGACAATAAATTTAGCCCACTACTTTTAATTCAAATTTATGTCACAGGGGATGGACAATTGGCTGCTCAACGTATCTAAATTTTAATGTAGTGAGCGGACGTTATTTGTTAAAAGCTAGTGAAATGAATTTACCACAGTACATTCAAACAAATATCCTCACTTTAATTACATGTTATTTGTGTGAGTGTTTAATTCAAGTTAGACAAATTCTTTATATTCCATATCAAAGAAATAATATGTTAAATTCTGTGTTGTATGTCAAATATCTTTGCAATTTTTTTTTTTGTGAGTGAGTGAAACATAGGTTATAAGGAAGTAGGAATATGGTTAAAAATAAACTAAAATCATTCCCTTTGTTGGTTATTTTGATGTTCAGGGTTAGTTAGAAGTAATAAATGTAAGTATAATATGTACTGTGGTTTAATGGATTTAATTTCATCAACCCCTTGTGAGTGTATTTCTCGACCCATGTGACCATCCCTTTAACTGTCTTGATGAACATTCACTTTAGTATTTACTTATGGTTAATCAAAGTCAGTTAACGGCACTATTTCAAGTTCAATTCACTAGAAGTTAGCTAACTGTCCGCCAACTACATCATGCACTATACATTTCATGAAGGTAATTAATTATCCAACTTTTATAACATGTACATTAAAGGTAGCCAAATTACCCCAATGTTTCAACCTTGGATATTAAAATTAATAAGAGTAGCCAGTTTTATAGCTTAAAACATGATTTTTAAACATGATTGGGATTTGAATTTTAACAAGCTTGTAATTTCGTATCCTATAAATTGAATACAAGTATGATAAATCGATTATTTAATGGATACTTTCGAGTTCGTTCTATTTAATTCACACAAATACGAAGAGGTCTAATTATTTTTCCCTTACCTCTCTGATGACGCGGAATCTTGGCTGTAACAAACAGGAAATTAAGTGAGTTCTTTCACAAATACTTCTTTACAATTTTTACATTTTAATTAATTGGTCAAATATACAAAACAAACGAACAGTTGATATTATTTAATGGAATGATATTATATTTACTATTCTGCTGTGAAACATGGCTATAAAATCAATATCGCTACTTCTGCTAGAGTTGTATGGCTGGATTTAAGGGCTGTGCCAGTTTAACTATAGAAAAAGTTATTTTTCCCCCTGTAAAAATTGTTACAACCTGTTTACTGTTAAATATGTCAGTCATTTATGCAATTTTAAAACTAAAGTTATTGATTAATACAAAATGCTTTGGTTTTATTTAATACTTAATGTCATTCTTTCCGAAAATATAAATAATTTTGACCTTCTATCCACGTAATGAACTACTTTTGGAAGTATTACACTTTCTAATTTTCCTACCCTAATTCCAATGGGTTAGCCAATATTTTAACTATTATTTTAACTTTAAATTATTTACTATTAATACATGCCATATTATACTTAACAAAAATGTTATTTTATTCATTTACTCAAGTATGATCAGTGATGCACTAGTATTTTAGCACTTCGTTTTAACAACCGTTCGGGTTATACGCTTATGTAGGCCTACTAATTACGCTAATAGTTTTAAGGATTAGGAAGGTTGTATTTAATAAAGTATGCCCGCATTTGTGTGGAGGTAGAGTGGAAAACAATTTTTGTAAACTTCAGTACACCCGACCGAGATTCGAACCTCAATCTCCCAGTCATTGAAAATTGACGCTTAAGATCACGTTAGCAATAATGTGGGTAGGAATCTATTGGCAATATTAACAAACATAAATTTGCATGGAAGTGAGTACAAAAATAAAACTCTTTTATTGAAAAACATGTGTACAAAATGGGTTTCTAATAAACATGTGATTTTTTAATGAAATTATAAATAATTTTCCAATCTATCAAATTTATTTGAGTACATTCCTTTGAATTAATATTTTGATTTCACTGTTTATAAATTTATTAATTTAGGTAAGTCATATTAGTCTTAAACATTTGAGAATATATTTTCCTCTCGAATAAACTGTTACCTACAAATTTATAATTCAATTGTGTAACGCGAGGGAATTCTTTCAATTCAGACAAAATTAGAACAGGAAAGTAGCATGCATTTTATTTGGCAGAAAGCCATGCTAGTATTTATTTACAGAAAATGAACTTGATTACTCTAAAAAAAGAACACGCTGCTCATCTTTGCCAAACCACATGGAACCAGTCCTACATACCCGAAGATCATGAACGCGAAATAAAATGATGTTATTCAAAGACTCTTTTGTTGTTAACCTTAGTATTTTTACTGCTATAATTTAGGTTATTTGGACTTTTACAATTTCATTGTAGGACCCAATCTCTGTTGGAAGTGATGTGCTAATAGAAGCCTACTTTTAATATTATTATTATTATTATTATTATTATTATTAGAACCGCGTCTTACTACCCGTTTGGGTTATACGCACTGACGCTAATGTGTAATTGTAGGGTGATTGTGAGATGAAATTGAGGACCTACAGTTTAACGTCGAATCCGAACCACGGTGGAGGCCTGGCATTCCCCACATTCACAAGTTGTGATTAATACACGTATTATCAGAGGTGAAGGAAGGATTTGGTAATCAGATAAACCTGTGTCGGGACCGAGGATTGAACCCCGGACCCTAGCACAGAAGTCTGACACCTTACCCCTAGACCACCAGCTCACCTTACTTTTAATAAGATTGCAACTAAACAATTGATGTCGGTGGACTTCAAATATGACGAGGAAAAATAAAATACAATACAATAGTAGATATTTGGAAAATTTATAAATATTTCTGGTGAGGTTATTATTAAAACTTTATCGAGCAGAGACATTTATAAATTCAGGAATTATTATTGTATTGGAAGTTGAGAAGAAAATTGAATGTTTCTTTCTTTCTTTCTTTTTGTAAGATACATGTTTCGCTACTAAATTCAGCTCCAGATAGAAATACATCCTTTCGTTAGTTATAAAATGTACTAAAATATTTTAATTTTTTTATGTTTACGCCGATTCGTATTTGAAAGTGTCGATAGATAATATCAATACTTATAAAACAATACTAATAATATAGTATATGTTATCTATGATGACTGCAAACAAATATTTCTTAATTTTCTAAAAGTTTGTCCCTACCAGAATTGTACTATCAAGATCTCGGTTGTGACTTCCTAACGTAACTGCGTACTAGCACTAATATGATTTGTTCACTCATTCACACATGCTATTTTGACACTGAGCAATATCAAACCACTAAATTCACCCTATATATTTTTTTTTGACAAAAATTGGAATAGTTTTATTTGCAACAATTTGTGTGACTGTAATCTTTTAAGTTTTGTATTGAAAGCCCTTCCAGAGTGTCCATAAGCTGTGATATCTAGGGCAGTGTTTTTCGACCTTCTTGAATATGCGACCCCTTTGCAAGTAAAAAAATTCTGGCGACCCCCTGTACGTAATAAAATTATATCAGTGATTTCAAATAATCCGTATTTGACGCTGTTGGGGGG
>CABFOV010000128.1:103414-120305 GCA_902141375.1 Timema poppense
ACGCTGACAATGGGCATAGATGGATACAAAATCCTTTTTTGGATATGTCAGTACAACTGGCTGATCTGACCACGAAGATGAAAGAAAATCTTATAGATGTTGCAGCTGATGGCATGCTTAAAATGTAATTTAATTCGCAAAAGATTTACGTCTTCTGGATGAAGAGAAAAGAAGAATATCCAGAGCTGGCAAGGGAAGCTTTGAGATTATTAGTGCAATTCGCCACTTCCTACCTATGTGAACTAACTTTCTCTTCATTGGTGAACATACAAACTAAGAAGAGAAATAGACTATAGTTAGAAAATGATTTGGTTATTTACGTCTCAAAAATAGAACCACGATTCGACAAATTATTAAAAAATAAACAGGCACAGCCTTCTCACTGAAATTATTGTTGTATCTTTAATGTAGTGTAGATTGTAGAATCTATATTTAAAAATAAACTTTTCTCTGAAATTGTTATATTTTCATTGTAGTGTAGGACCTACACTTGTTTTTTATTTTACCTGGCTTGTGACCGCGACACCCTCATAAAGCTTTAGCGACCCCCAGGTTGAAAAACACTGTTCTAGGGTGTTTGTTTCCATTTATTGTGAGAAAACAACAGCTGTTAACATACGTAATTGCAGACAAACAATGCACATATTGGGGATTTTTTATCTTTGTCGAAGAAAGAGTACAAATTTGGTACACCAACCTCACATGCCATATTTCCCAAAATTATACTCAAATAACACTATCTTGGATGTATTATTTTTGCGACGTTCATATAAAAAAGGTTGCGTTGTATGCTAGCTCATTATAATGTCCGTGGGCCGTATAAACTCAGTGATAGAAGTCCACGGACCGCAATTTTGACATGCCCTTGCTAATACCTAATTCATACTGAGCACATGTAAGCATTATGGAAATAAAAAAAATATTATGAAAACAATCCAGATACATTAGTTAGTTTAGTTTAAAAAAAACTCTCTGTATTCTAATATTTTTAAAGACACTTAATTTAAAAAAATGAATAACAATATACTAAACTACAAATGACTGTGACTTTAATTTAAATAATAGTTTCAGTCATGCATAGATCTAGCCATTTTGTTAAACCAAGGGAATTTTTAATCATAGCGAATGTTTCGAAATCAATGCTAAATTCAATGAAATAGAATACATCGTACAAAAAGGCAGGCTGTTTAACTTGTTTGGCTGTTTACCATAGATTCAAATTTTTATCGACAGCTTTATTTCGATTCTGTCCTTTGAAATAAGTGATGTATACATTGGCCTGTTGTGTCTTTATTTGTGTCGTATTAATAAACTTAGAATCAGGAGATCAATTTTAACCGAAATTGATTTTTCGAAAATAATTTGAAGCCAGGGGTATAAGCATTAATATATATAGGCAAGATATTGCTTGAAGCGTCAAGATACACTTATTCAAATAACTATAATTTACTTCGGGAATTACATAATCATACAAACCTCTTTAATTGTCTACTCATACACAAATAACTGGAATGGGGATTTTAATACTAACATCCCTCTTTAAAGAGATGGCTTTATAAAAACTAAATAACATGACTTAATTGGAATTAAAATTTTTCAAAAGGTACAAAGTAGGCTAAAGTTAAGAAAAAGCTGCCACAAAACATGGCTCACACACTATCATAACTTAAAATATTTATTTACCTTAATCTTCTTGCCTTCCATTTAACCCAAATAAAAGTTACCCAACATTTTTTGAATAAATATGTGTTATAGTCATTTGTTAAATATGCCGTAAATGTTAAGTTATAAAATTACGTGTTTTTAACGGATGCATCACACCATTTGCTTCCCCGAAGATAACAAATAATTTAATTTAATTTTAAAAGTTAAAGATCATATGATTATCTATAATACAAGGCATTTAGGAAGTGTCAAATGCATGGACCGAATTTTAAAACAATATTTAATATTACATTCAAAAATTACTATTTAATTGTAGATTAAGAATCCCTTTATATTTACCATTCGAATGACAGTACCTAATTAAAAGTCTCGGTATATAAATTGCCCTCTTTAAAAAATCACACCACAACATGGGATAATGAGAAAAACAACCGCATTTACTGGTCTGCATCTTGACACAAACATAAATAATAAATGGTACGGAGTACCACACATACTTTTTAATTCCTTTATCTAAATTATATCTATAGCTCGTAAGATATGTCAAACGAGATCTCATCATACTCCACTAAATAGAACAAACTGAATACTATACACTGTTACAGAAATAGTATGGTATAAAAAAGCTTATTTGTCCACAAAAGAGAATAACAAACGATTACTTAGAACTCAATTTAAAAAATATTTTGGCTTCTAGCTCAAAAACTATTGGTTTTATAAAATATATTTCAATTATGTGTTTCAATTTTAATATTACTACTTTGTAATAATAATTTATTTCGTTTCTCAAAGAGTTACAAAGATATGATCAACATTGTATATATTTGTCTGTGTAAAGCACCCTCTAAGTCATTTTCCTGGAATAATGAAATGGTCCATTTTTGTATAGTGTTAAACAGTGCATATATACTAAGTTTAATCAAAATCGTTAGAGTGGAATTCTATTAAACCAAGTTTCCTCTTTGTCCCTTGAATAAAATCGATCCTAATTTTAGGACTAAATATCTAATTCCAAAAAATCCTTGGGGGAACCTTACGAAAATATTAGATATCAAGTCTTAGCATGATCGGTAAAATAGTTTTGGCTCTTGGGTGGGATACAGACATACAGACAGACATATGGCATCGTGAAATCAACTTTTTCGGTTTCATGGGACAATGGAACGTTAATATTTACATCCTACATACCTACCTGAGGGGTTGCGAGAGAGAAAATAGTGTTTATAAAGCTAAATACATGGTTTGACACGATCTTAAAACTTTTCTCACATAGTGTATCATAGCTTGGAAAAAACATTTCAATAATAGATTTTCAGTAATCTGCCCTTGAGTAAGTTTTCCTCATAAAAACAAACAGCTTAGTTTAGAGGAGCTTAGGAAGCAGTAGGATTCAAATATTGGATGACTTAAAGGGAAGAAGAAATTTCTGGAAGCTGAAGGAGGCAGTGAATAGGGCGCATTGGTGGTCTAAGTTCACCGACAAAAATAATAGACCTGTCGTAAGACAGAACAACTAATAATAATAAATATATATATGTATCCAAGAAGTTGCAATCCAAAATAATAAAATTGATGTTCTTTAAATCTAGTAGTACCCGCCTCTGTGGCGTAGTTGGCTAACGCGCTTGTCGTGTTGAGCCAGACTGCTGAGGACGGGGAGATCGAGGTTCGAATCTCGGCCGGGTGAACTGGGAGTAGTTTTTCCTAAATGGTTTTCCACTCTCCCTCCACGCAAATGTGGGTTCACTTCCTCTAATTCAACCTTCCCCATTCCTAATCCATTAGCGTAAATAGTACTTAAAGCGTATAACCCGAACGGGTAGTAAGACGCGGTGCTAAATATTATTATTATTTAAATCTAGTAAAGAGTTGCTCTTCTCCAAGTTTGCTAGTGTTTTTAAATCTTAACAAATGTCTTTGATGGTCGCTATGCTCCTTCTCTACCACCCCAACCAGGAGATGACTTTGAATAAAAGGGTGAATATATATTGTGACCCCCAATTACTCCAAAACAAGAGTTGAACTTCAAGTAAAGTGCTTCTTTCATATGTTTGCTTTATTTCATGAATGAGCTATAAGATAGTAATTCAACTCAAAACTTTCAAGCTATAATGGTGCACACCACACATATTTAAATAACACAAACCACAAACCAGATATAACTTTCTGACAAATAATTTCCAGCTTAAGGGCCGGTCTTATGAGTCCTGGATAAATATTAATCTGCCAGATAAATATTTCTATCTGGTAGATAAGTTAAAAGTGCGTCTTATGACTGCCAGATAGCATTTATCTGACAGATAAAATGTATTTTTTCATCACATTTTTATCGGGAGGTTTAAGTTCCTGATAAGTTTTATCTGAAAGTTAAAATGGTTGTTGTCATAGTGACGCGTTGTTTTTCATAAGGTTTCACCTATCAGAATCTGTTCTTAGGTTAAAATCTTGGTTCACGTGTTTAGTAGGCACAGGCCCAGTCTCTAACTATATATAAAGTTAGAACATTTAATTCACACTTTTATAAAAACTGACAAGCTATTTGTAGAGGTGTATTTATATAAGAACAAATTAACAAAATGTGAGTACAATAAATGAAATTTTGTAAACGTTTTACCCAAATATTGGCCACATTTTGGCAGACACCAAAATTAGTACTTGCAAGACAGCTTAGCTTCTGCGCCCACGTCACTCCATCTGTTTACTCGCACTCGTTTAGACACAATTATTTAATAAATGTTGAGCGTTGTAGTCACTTTCCAGATAGTAGCGGTAAAATTGGCGTTCCCATAGTGACGCATTGTTTTTCATGGGGTTTAACCTATAAGAATTTATTTTTAGGTTAAAATCTTGGGTCACGTGTTTAGTAAGCACAGGCCCAGGCACTAAATATATTAAGTTAGAACATTTAATTCACACTTTTATATAAACTGATAAGCTATTTTTAGAGTTATAGTTATTTAAGAACAAATTATTTAAATGTGAATACAATATATTAAATTTTCATAAAAAGTATATTTAATTCTAGTAAGGAACAATATATATTCAGAATTGATGAAAATAGAATTAATAGAAGGATTAAAGTAAGTTGAGAAATTAAGTTGAGAAATGAACTATAAAGATAATATTAAGTTAACTTGTCAGAAAGAGTATATATTTTAGAATGATTGTTATAAAATTCCTATAAAATTCAATTATAATACTAGTCATTTTACATACATATTAAAAAATGTGAGTCACAGTAACATATACATAATCAGACTAAAACATAATAATATAAGTATTATGACAAGAGTCAAACAATCATAAGAGTATACGGTATTGATAGAAAATATTGAAGTAGGTTAAATCAGTAAAAGGTTTGAGAATGATGCCTATAAAGTTAAGAAAAATTTGTAAGTTAGTTAATCTTTTCTTTCAGGAAATCTGTTATCTTACAATATAATATTACGAAATTTTAAGAGACAAAAGTCCAAAAGATCAAAGAATATTAGAGGAACAATATAATAAAGTGTAAATAGATGTATATATGTTTATAAGTTAGAATTAACAAACGTTTGATATAAAGATAAAAAAGTTAATAAAGTTGAATTCTATTCTTATCTGAAAGGTTTAATTCCCTTGTTCCTTTTTAATTCTGGTGTGAGATTGTCACGACATGTTTCGGCGCTGCAATGGCACAATCCTCAGGTCTAAATGAGAAAAAAGATTAAACGTAAGTTGTGGCACAACACACAATGTTAGCCAATACAAGGAAAAAACGAAAGTGAATAATTATATAACCAGGAAAAACTTGAAATTTATAACTGCAGAAATGAAATAGCATAATTACCTAAAAAAGAATCCTGAAATGAGTTCCTACTCCGACGAGTCGAATAGAACTAATTTAAATTGCAAAAAGATGTGCAAATGTAAACTAATAAGTTTTTTCTGGAAGGGCAAAGATAAATAGACAGATGTAAAAAGGGGAGGTGTAAGATCAAACAAAATATATGGTAGTGATAATCAAAACTAGATAGATATATAGATGAAAGGAGGCATAATGAAATAAATCTATTATTAAAACAGGCTTAGGAAGAGAGAAAGAAATGATAAGACAGGATATAAAAAGGTACTAAATCTTCTCGACTCTGGCCCGAACAGGTCATTGACTACGATGGATGGAAGGGCTGGAACAGTTAGGATGAAATTTAAGTTTGGTATGTTGTGGAAGTTTTCTAAGGGTGTTAATAAGGGTTTGGTTTTCAAAGTTAGTCTGTTCATTTAAAACAATTCTGTTGTTGATTAAAGCAGTCTGGATGAAAATATTCTCAGCGGTGTTCATGGTGGTGCCCTTGGAAGAACTGTGAAGAAGTTTCATACATTTATTCATAGGCGTGGGCTGATGGCCGGATTGTTTTAAGTGTTCGGAGAATTTGGATTTATTCCTATCATATTTGAAGTCGCTTAAGTGCTCGGAAAACCTAGTTGAAATTCGTCCGCCCGATTGGCCAATGTAAACACTATTGCATTCGCATGTAAGTTGGTAGATACCACTTTTATGATATTGGTTGGTGCTATTGATATTGGAGTTGTTAACAAATTTTTTGATGTTGTTATTGGTTCCAAAGGCTATTCTCAGTTTATGTTATTTGAAGATGTTAGTGATTTTGTAGATTTCTTTTCCAGTGAAGTTAAATTTTATCCATTTGGTTTTGTTGGCAGAAGGGGTATTAGAATTATTTAAAGTACATCTATTGTTCAGTTGGGCTTTTTTGCTTTTGAAGAATACGATATACGAAGGAGTGCGAATAACCATTGGAGGTGGCTATTTCATTTCTGCAGTTATAAATTTCAAGTTTTTCCTGGTTATATAATTATTCACTTTCGTTTTTTCCTTGTATTGGCTAACATTGTGTGTTGTGCCACAACTTACGTTTAATCTTTTTTCTCATTTAGACCTGAGGATGGTGCCATTGCAGCGCCGAAACATGTCGTGACAATCTCACACCAGAATTAAAAAGGAACAAGGGAATTAAACCTTTCAGATAAGAATAGAATTCAACTTTATTAACTTCTTTATATCTTTATATCAAACGTTTGTTAATTCTAACTTATAAACATATATACATCTATTTACACTTTATTATATTATTCCTCTAATATTCTTTGATCTTTTGGACTTTTGTCTCTTAAAATTTCGTAATATTATATTGTAAGATAACAGATTTCCTGAAAGAAAAGATTAACTAACTTACACATTTTTCTTAACTTTATAGGCATCATTCTCAAACCTTTTACTAATTTAACCTACTTCAATATTTTCTATCAATACCGTATACTCTTATGATTGTTTGACTCTTGTCATAATGTTTATATTATTATGTTTTAGTCTGATTATGTATATGTTACTGTGACTCACATTTTTTAATATGTATGTAAAATGTCTAGTATTATAATTGAATTTTATAGGAATTTTATAACAATCATTCTAAAATATATACTCTTTCTGACAAGTTCTGATAGCCTTTAACTGGTAGCTAACTTTAACCTCCCGATAGCAATAGTTATGCGGTAGTCATAAGACCGGCCCTAAGTAGGATAGCCTTTGAGAACGCTACACAAGCTCTATTTGACAAAACAAATGAAGGTCAAGTATATACTCACGATGTTTTTCAAAGCATAGTAATTTTTTATGAGATGCAATGTATACTTTCTTTTCCACTATGACAACAAACGAAGGTCACGTATGTGGACAAGGTTTTTAAAGCATGGTCATTATTTTAATGAGATTCAATGTATACTTTTATTTCCCACTGGTACTTAGTACCTAGCCGTTTGGGATATACGCATACATTAATCACGATAATGGAATAGGGATGAGGAAGATATAGCTTTAGAAGAAATGTACCCGCATTTGCGTGGAGGGAGAGTGGAAACCATTTAGGAAAAAAAATCTCTGTACACCCTACCAAGATTATTACTCCGATCTCAAATCATCGGCAGTCCAGTGTAACACGAGATACATACATTAGAACATGTTACAACCATTGAAGGGAATACAATAAAACTAGCAAAAAATCATATCTCCCGGACATAAGTGACTGATTCTAAAGGAAATTGATAGGCTGATACCAAAAATGTCACTAATTTTTTGTGTGTCCCATCTACGTCAACAGATTTACTCAAATTTAATAGTTTTAATTAATTTATATTTATCTATTTAAATTTCTAGTACCATAAAATACACACATAATATAAAATGTTCATAATGAACAATTCTATAAATTTATATTATCAAACAAGGTAATAATTTGTACATTTTATATACTTAGAAATGATTGCCATGAGTATTTATACTTTCTCGCTATCTTACAGGTAGAAAAAGTATTGTGATCGTCCAAAAAATCTAACTCGAGATTTTGATTAATCTTGACGTCTCATGACCCCCGGCATCCGAAAATATGGTTTTTGACTTTCCGTCTGTCTGTACCTACAACTAGAGCCTAAACTATTTTACCGATCATGCTAAAGCTTAGTATATAGGGTTTTAATGGGGTTGCCCTGAAGGATTTTTGGAATTGGATATCTAACCCTAAAATTAAGGGTAGTTTACTTTAGGGCAAAAAGAGAAAAAGTCGAATTTCTCAAGATCGGCTCTAACGATTTTGATAAAATTTCATTTCAAAACATTTATAAATATTCCAAGCAAAATGGCTACTCTCAATAATTGGGCAAAATGACTTTAAGGGCTCCAGTCTGATGCGTGAATTGTAATTTTTTTTAAATCATATATCCCAAACTATTTGAGATATGAAATTACTATTCATTAAAAATATGTAGATCTATTTATAATACAAATATTTTTTTTCGAAGCATATTTTTATAAAACCAATAACTTTCAAACTATACGTAAATATTTAAATTTTTTAACTTTTCGAAAAAAAAAGTAAAATATTACGACCGTAAAAAAAATCTAACCTGAAATTTTGATGGATATCGACTTATAAAGACCCCCTAAACCCTAAAAAGTGATTGTTGCAATGCCGTTGGTCTGTGTGTCTGTTTAAACTTAAAATTAAGAGTAGGCTTAGTTTAATAAAGGGCGAAAAGAAAGAAATCGGTTTTCTCAAAATTGGCTCTAACGATTTTGATTAAAATTCGTATATATGCGTTGATTAAATTTATAAATAAATTTGCTATTTTCATTTTCCTATGAAAATGAATTTTAAGGTACTTTACAAAAGCTGATATTTCCGTATCTCCGCAACTATTTGAGATTCTAAATAACTTATCATCGCAAAATTGTAGTACTATTAAAAATAAAAAACTTTTATATGAAATATATTTTTATAAAACAAACTGTTTCTGAGATATTGGCAAAGTTATTAATACAATTTTGTCAGCTTTAGTTGTAAAGCGATACTACTTAAGTTTTAAAGCAATAATTCTCCAATTCCATAGAGTAATTAAATATGAGTAAGTCTCTCAAATGTTTATGTTATTTTTCCTTAAGCCTCTTAGGAAAAATGTTTGTACAACAATGATCTATCTCCATCTTAGACTCAATAATAAATATTTACATTTTTTATTGGCCAAAATTTATAAATTAGGAATTTAATAGCAATGCGATGGCATAAAGATGTGCAACACCTAATAAAACGTAGAAAATGTTAACCGGAAGTCGAAATTTTAATACGAAGTGTTGACCCTTGTGGACCTAATATTGATATTTTTTATCGGTTCAAACATACAAATGAGGTCATTAATTCTTTATAAATAAAATTATAAAATTTAAAACCATGGTTCAAAAAATGTTTTACATAAATATAGTGCAATTTATGGTTTGGTTTGCTAGTGTATATTATTTAGTTTCACATATATTATGAGTTTTGAGTAAATATATCAATTTTCAAACAATAGATCGATAAAGTTCCTGCGGAGTTCCGTACCATTTATTTAATCTCTCATCAGGAAGGTAGCCTAGCGACCTCAATGACGATTTTCCATCGTGGATATATCCTGATGAAATTGTTACTGTTGCTCATCACCCACAGCTAACAAATTTTCATGAAATACATTCAAAATAGAATGTATACAATTAATCTTAAAATATAATATATACAATGAATTTTCAAAGACATCGGGCATCCTATATCTTTATAGCAATGTAGTAGTTAAGTTGACATCAGAGATTCTTAATTTGTATTCTTTCATGCTTCCAAGAAATATCATACACAAATGATTCAAGAAAGATCCAAGTTGTCAGTTTAGTATCCTGTAGCTACGTCTCAAATACATCATATTTCTAAAGTTTCCTTGTTTGGGAATCAATTAAAATACCTATTTTCAGTTTATCATAAGCTATAGTAGGATTAAACGTATGTGAGGTAGGTGAATACACGTCCTAATTTCTCCAAGGTCTTAACAATATTATTCATTAAACCAAAATTTATATTACGTAAAAAATGGGGAAGACGAACATTTTCTTGTTCAACCAGTAAAACATGAATTTACAATAATTCTTTCTGGTAAATATTTGTTTCTCTTCTCCCATCGTTGCACTACATAATGTTTTCCTGTTGCTCGACTTTCCCACAAACATAGGGGAAAAAACCCATATCTTTTTAAACCATCTTGTAGACCTGTAAATATCTCAATAACCTAAAATCGTCAAAACCATTTTAAAAATATTTTTGTTTTTTGAACAAATCAATCATCAGTAAGCTAACCATAAATGAGTGTGCACCCTAGAAACCAATGCAACGTGAATTGTCATGTCAAACATTCCCAAGATATTTATTTGGAACCAAATCGTTAGGGCCATTTGTAAAATAATTCAAGTTTAAAAAAAATCAGTCATCAGTAAACTACCCATAAGTGAGTTCTTACCCCCCAAAAAAGTAGACAGTGTTATTTGTTTTGTAAAACACTACCAAAATACCCATTTGAATCCAAATCAATAAAGCCGATTGTAAAATATTTCAAGTTAAAAAAAAAGTAGTCAGTAAACGACCCATAAATAAGTTTTTACCTCCAACACCAATATACATTGTTATTTTTCATGTCAAACAGATCCAAGATGCCCATTTGTAACAAAATCGTTAAAGTCATTTGTAAAATATTTCAAGTTTATGAAAACTCAGTCATCAGTAAATTACCCATAAACTAGTGTTTACCACCAAATACAATTATATAGTGTTATTTGCTATGTCAAATACTCTCAATATATTCATTTGGAATCAAATAATTAGAGCCATTTTAATAACATTTCAAATTTTTAAAATATCAGCCATTTGTAAACGTCCATTAATCGAAATATTATCCGATAAACATGTATAAAGTGCAATTTGTAATGTCAAACAAATTCTATATATGCATTTTAAACAAAAACTTTAAACCCATTTTGGAAAAATTTTGGATTAAAAAGAATTGCTCATCAGTAAACTACCCTTTCGAGATAGAGTTTTTCTCTTGATATGAGAAAGTTAAAACCACTGTCCCCCTGTCTAGCAATTCCTAGTTATAATTAGTTGAAAGCAAACTGATAAAACTTTTCTAAAAGAGGGGGGTAATCCCTTTATGTCTGTAAAATTTAATTGGTAATATATTGCCCTGCTTCGGTGGCAGCATGGGCTAAGGCGTTACTCTCATGTTAGACGTTAGACTGAACGGCTGATGACAGTGAGATTGGGGTTCGAATCCCGGTCAGGTGTATAGCATATTTCTGGTAGAAAGAATAGTAAATTACAGTCACAAACGTTAGTAAAGCTACTTTCATGTATTAATACCTCAAGTAATGTGATTTACATCTTTAACTTTAAATATATATTATCAATACTTAAAAAATAACATTGATAATTAAGTAAAATACTATCATTGTTGACCCAAAAAAGTATGTTTGTATTTTCTAAAATGGCTCTTCCTACCAGAATTGGGGTATGCTAAGGGTGGTTTTTCCTAAGTGGTTTTACACTCTTCCTACGAGAAAATGTGGGTACACTTCCTATAATTCAGCCTTACCCATCACTAACACTTTATTGTACAGCCCGAATGGTTACTAAGACGTAGTGCTAAAATAAAAAGTGTGTATATATGACGTTTTGACCTTTCCCGGCTCTCTTATACTGAGAAAAAACATTTGTGAATATATGATGATTTGCTTGAACATGATATATTTGCGTCAACGGTTATTAAAAGATACTGTATAACGTGATGTAATATTGCTCACGATGTATTACTTCGCTATCTTACAGCTAGAGTAAGTATTGTGATCGTCGAAAAAATCGAACTCAAGATTTTGATGAGTCTTGACGTTTCATGGACCCCCGAATCCAAAAAAATAGTTTTTGGCTTTCCGTCTGTCTGTCTGTACCTACAACTAGAGCCTAAACTATTTTACCAATCAGGCTAAATCTTAGTATCTGGGGTTTAAATAGGATTGCCCCGAAGGATTTTTAGAATTGTATATCTAACCCTAAAATTAAGGATAGTTTACTTTAGTGCAAAAAGAGAAAAAGTCGATTTTCTCAGAATCGGTTCTAACGATTTTGATTAAATTTCATTTCTAAACATTTCTAAATATTGCAAACAAAATGGTTTCCCTCAATATTTTGGTAAAATGACTTTAAGGGCTCTGGTCTGATGCGTAAATTAACTTTTTTTTTTATAATATCTCCTAAACTATTTGAGATATGAAATTACATATCGTTACAAATATGTAGATCTATTTATAACACAAATAATTTATTTGAAGCATATTTTTATAAAACCAATAACTTTTAAGCTATACGTAAATTTATATTTATTTTTTCTAACACAAAAGGTAAAAGTATTGCGACCGCAAAAGAAAATCTAACCTGAAATGTTCATGGATGTCGACGTCTCAAGACCCCCTAAAACCTAAACAGTGGTCTTTGCAATGACGCCTGTCTGTGTGTCTCTTTAAACTTCAAATTAAGAGTAGTTTAAGAAAGGGCGAAAAAAGAAAAAAATCGATTTGCTTAAAATCGACCCTTAATGATTTTGATTAAAATTCGTATCTAGTTGTTGATTAAGATTATAAATAAACTGGCTATTTTCCTTTTACCATGCAAATGAATGTTAGGGTAATTTACAGAATCAGAAACTTCTGTATCTCCGCAACTATTTGAGATACTAAATAACTTATCATTGAAAAATTGTAGTACTATGAAAAATAAAAAACTTTTATATGAAATATGTTTTTATAAATCCAACAGTTTCTGAGATAATGGCAAATATATTAATACAATTTTGTGAGCTTTAGTTGTAAAGCGATACTACTTAAGTTTTAACGCAATAATTCTCAAATGCCATAGAGTATTTAATTATAAGTCTCTAAAAGTTTATGTTGTTTTTCCTTAAGCCTCTTAGGAGAAATGTTTGTACAACAATGATCTATCTCCATTTTAGATTCAATAGTCAATATTTAAATTTTTTATTGGTCAAAATTTATAAATAAGGAATTTAATATCAATGCGATGGCATGAAGATTTGCAACACCTAATAAAATGACGAACATTTTAACTGGAAGTTGAAATTTTAATACGAAGTGTTGACCCTTGTGGGCCCAACATTGATATTTTATTATCGGTCCAAACATACAAATGAGGACATTAATTCTTTAAAAACAAAATTATAAAATAGAAAACTGGGACAAAAAAAAGTTTAACATAAGTATAGTGCTTTTTATGCTTGGGTTTGCTAGTGTATATTATTTCGTTTCACATATATTATGAGTTTTGAGTAAATATCTCCATCTTCAAATAATAGAGCGAGAAAGTCCTCGCGGAGTTCCGTACCATTTATTTTTTATAATCTTTGTATCTCACCAGTCAAGAAAGTGACACTATGAAATGGATGACGAATACAAGCGTTTGAACTATGAAATCTAATAATGATTTTGATATTGAATCTAGAGAAATTACATGGAAGTCAATTGTTGGCTTAGGGGGCCAAATCTGTATTTATGTTTGTTAGATTTAAACTTTATTTTTACATGTCTAAGAGGTGTCATCTTAATTTTTTTTAATTATATCATACCCCACATTGGTAGTCAAATAGTCCAACATGCTACTCTTGTGTTGAATTATATTTCCAATGATGGGATAATCGAGGTTCGAGTCCCTGCCAGGTGCCAGGTTTTTGTTTTTCTAAATGGTTTCTCACACTACCTCTACGTAAAAGAGGGTAAATTTCCTCTAAAGTTCTAGAATAATGAGTTATATTAGAATTATTCAAATTCGTAATAGCCAAAAGACAGATTTATTTCTACATGTCCTACAATAGAAAATTAAAATTAGGCTAGAAAATGTATTAAAAAAGTGTGTTTGGATTTGATTAAATAATTGAAAATTTATCAACATAAATATATATTTACCAAATTAATACATTAATTAATAATTAATATCATTTTAATGCGAGCATTCGACATTTCCCATTTCTTGAATTAGTAAAAAGAGATAAAAAATAATATAATAAAACAAATCTGCTATGATATTATTATATTACAAACTGTCAAACGCGTTAGCTCACTCAGTAGTGAATCTGCCTACTAAGCTAAGGATCTAGGGTTCGACTCCCGTAATGGCTGAAAAATTCATAAATTTAGAAATGCGGGTTTACCCTTTCACAGTGACGAATATTAACGGCCGGAGGTTGGAACTTGTGTCTGCGCTTGTTTCAAGGTAGCTATGCGGAGGATCTTGGAAGCCACACGTGACTTTCTTGATACATGCTTCTCAAATAAGATTGAGGAAATTAAACATATTATAACCACAAAGGAGCTGTCACACAGTAACAAGCATTTTTATCAGAATGGTTTTAAAACCATACAATAATGACATTTTTTAAATTTTTAACACTGCGTCTTACTACGTGTTTGAGTTTTACGCCTATGTACTAACTACGCTAATGGTTTTAGGGATTAGGAAGATTATATTTAAAGTAAATGTATTAGCATTTACGTGGAGAAAGAGTATAAAACAATTTTGTAAAATCAACCTAGTTTCGAACCTCAATCTCCTGTCATCGGCAGACTAGCCTACTGCGAGAGTAGCGTGTTAGACCACGAGGCCACCGAAGTGGGTGGTGACAATATTAAAGGTTAGTGAAATATTTCAAGTTAATTTGATTAATATTACTATATAAATAGCCGTTTTTAAAATATTCTCCAAACTCATTAAAAAAAGTGGGTAAATGAATTTCATCTGACAACTTACGGCTGATATCTAACAAATCAAGATTGTTTGATATTTTAAAATATTTTATGATAAGGTTTTATAACAAAAATTTAAAAAAATAATATACAATCCTTAACACTACTTTAAAAAGTTTAAGTAATATTGAAAATTATAAGGTTGAAAGAGAAATACATTTTTCAAAACAATGGGTAAAGTTGAAGCAACATTTTGAGAAATAATTAATTTACATTGATTTAAACCTACTTTAAAATATAAATAAATCATGTATGGAACATATTTAATATACTGTTACTTGGTTTTGTATATCTTGATAATCAAGACAAGAGTGACAATATTTTGAAAAAATATGTAATATAATAATATTTGACTCTAAAGAGTTAGCACAAAGCTCACGGTTAACAATTTATAGATTTAGCTTAAATCTTTATAAATTGTAGTAGTAGGTAATATAATAATAAAATAACAATTTGCTAAATTGGTGTAGAAAAAAGTTACGATTTTTAAAAATATTTGTTTCAACTTATTTTAACTAAAAGTCATAAATACTATCCTATATACATTTTTTAATTTGCAGATCATATTGTTCGGCCCCATAAATTAAAATAAATGGTACTACACAATTGTACAAACTTTTCAATATTGTGTATTATAACTTCGAAGAACTCCCAAAACTTCATGGCATGAGACCACAGGCGAGTTATACCGACAAACTTCGAAGAAAATTTTAAAAATTAAGATTCAGTAAACTACACTCAAGTGTTCCTTATATAAACCTATACATCATTGTGTTAATCACAATAACACTCTTAATATAATTAAAAAACAAATTATTCAAATATTTTTAACAAATTTCAGATTTTCAAAAATAAATTATTCATAGACTATCTTAAAATTATTTACTATCTGTAAAAATAAAAACGTACTCTTCTTTATCAAGAAAAACTCTTCCCCAATAACCATTTTGAAATCAATATTATAGCGAACTTTTTAAATATTTTTTCTTTTTTTAATTATTGATAATAGTTATATCCCCTTATATTAATTTTAGAAAAATAAATATAAATAAATATTGATCATGTAAAATAGTCCCACGAGAGGGTACCAATTTTGATCAAAATCGTTTAAGCTATTTAAAAAAATATTCAAATTTTACAAAAATCAGTAAACAACTATTAAATGATTTAAAAATATATAAAAATATCCAAAAAATATAAAAAAGTTATATTTTTTATCTATATTAGTCATCAGTAAATGTTTATATGAAAAACCAATAGCTATCATTATTTATAGTATAAAAAACTTACCAGATAGGCAACCCAAATCGTTGGAGCCTTTTTAAAAATATTTCCAACTTTTGAAAAGTAAGATGTCAAGGAATTACCCCCAGAACATGTTTTTACTTCAAAAACAAGTATGCAGTCCTATTCTTCATGTCAAACACCCTAAAGATACCCATTTGGAATCAAATTGTTGGAGCTATTTTTAAATATTTTATGTTTTTGAAAAATCAATCATCAGTTAACTTCCCATATATGAATTTTCAACCCAAAAACAAATATACAGTGTTTATTTTCATGTCAAACACATCCAAGATATTCATTTGGAAGCATATAATTAGAGGAATTTTAAATATATATTAAATTTATATAAATCTGTCGTTTGTTAAGTGCCCTTAAACGAAATGTTATTAAAAAAATGTATATAGCAGTCCTATTTGTAATGTCACAGAAATTTTATATATGCATTTTAAACAAAATCTTTAGTCCTTTACGAAAGATTTAACCCAAATAATCGCTTATCAGTAAGCTACCCTTAATTTTGGGGCTAGGGTCAAAATAAAACAAAATGTCCCAATATAAAACCCTATACAATCTTAATATCAAATTTGAACAAAATCCATCAAACCATTTTAGATCCGTAGCCAGGGATAGACAGATAGACATGAGGACATACAGAATTGTAAAATCTTTTTTTGTGTGTGTTTGGGCTCACAAAAAATATAAAATTCATCATAATCTCGAGACCGA
>CABFOV010000128.1:120324-148216 GCA_902141375.1 Timema poppense
CTCGAGACCGATTTTTTTAAGATTACAATACTTTCTCTTAATATGAGAAAGAAAAATCCTAGTTATGTGTTGTTACTGATACTTATTCAGAATTTTATGACTAAGAATATTTATATTCTTGATTAAAAAGTATCAAAACCGGTTATTTAGGTAGCTTTCTTCCCTTAAATTTATCTAATTTTTAATTAAGTCAGATTAATTAAAAATTAGATAAATTTAAGAAAAGACAGCTATCTAAATAACCGGTTTTGATACTTTTTAATCAAGAATATAAATAAATATATATATATATATATATATATATATATATATAGTATAAGTATATATATATATATAAATATATATTTATATATATATAAATATATATTTATATATAGTATAAATATATATTTATATATAGTATAAGTATATATATATATATACTTTTTAATCAAGAATATATATATATATATATATATAAAGAAAAGTCCTTACTAACTGACTGACTCGTCAACGCCCAGCTCAAACCCTTTGACCTAGAAAGTTGAAATTTTGCACAGAGGTAGAAGTACAGATGTAGACAAGGAATAAGGCCGGATTTTTGAAATTCCTACGGGATAGGGAATAAAGAGGATTTATATTTTCGCTTTAAAGTTGCCTTATTTCCGTAACTATATTTATTAGAGACTTCAAATTTGGCGTGTAAGTACGTAATTATAATCAATAATAACAATTTTCAGGATTTTACGAAATTCCCACGGGATAGGGAATAAAGAGTATTTATATTTTTGCCTTAAAGCTGCCTTATTTATTATTAGATCAACGCCCAGCCCAAACCCTTGGACCCAGAAAGCTGAAATTTTGCACGGAGGTTCCCTTTATGATGTAGACAAGGAACAGGGCCGAATTTTTTGAAATTCCTCCGGGATAGGGAATAAAGATGGTTTATAATTCTTATACCACAGTGAGTCACGGTCAACGCCATGCGGGACTGCTAGTTGCTTATATTTATGAACGCTTCTCCCAAAAGTGTGTTAGTTTTGATTACAAAATATAAATAAAGTTTCTGAAGCAATGGATAGACATAATAACGTTTTATCGGCCTATGATAGAGGTTTATATAAAAATTTGATCTTTTTTCTTATAAAATGCTATATGAGATAATTTTAATACCGCATCACAAATAAATGTATGTGTCACAACAACAACTAATTTAAGTTTAATTTTGTTTGGAAAGACGAAACCTACTATAGTTAATACATTTTCTAACACTTTTACACATTAAAATAATATTTTTTTAAAGAGAATAATATCTTTTTGATATTTTTAATAAACAAAAGCAATAACCTATTTAGTCAGTTTTTTAAGGGTTAATATTACTGTTGATTTCTTATTTTAGTTACAAATTATGCAGTCTAAGCAGCTACACACATTTAATATAATTAAACTACTGATAAATTGTTTTATGCTACAAAACTGGAAATGTGAAAGGGTTTTTATTTGATTATTATATTATAAAAGTAATATTCCTATTTTACCCAATCCATACAAAATACTTCCAATTAATAACTAATTATTTTTTAATTCATTCAAGTAGTTGTGTTGTTTTCTGTAATTAATGAGGAATCTACCCATTAAGGCTACACCTTCCACCCTTGATTTATTTTTAACTTTTACCATTTTTTGTATTGTGTTGTTTGAAAATTGGTATGCTCTCTGAAACTTATGATTCATAATTCTAGAACAAATATTGATGGAACTCTTTCACCATATTGTCATGTTTTAAAACTTCAATACATGCGTGAAAACTTGTTATATAACAACGGAAAAATTGTGGAAGGTTCTTAACCATTTTTTAAAATCTGTACAGTTAATTTCATTAAGCACAGTGATTTCCCCCCCAAAAAATAGAGTTATAAAAACAATCCAAACGTGGTAGGCGTATCCTTAACTTAATTTGTTTAAAATCCTTCTAGTTCCCACTTAAATAAAATTTTCATCTACCTAACAGATTAAATATAAATTAAAGTACACGGACATACCTTTCTCTGCTGTTCTTCTGCATCTCACGGTACTCCGGGTCATTCACAGATATATTTGACACATTCCCACTGTTGAGGGTGGCGTTGAGGGTACTAAGAGTCATGTTGAGTTCCTCGACGAGAACATCGTCTTGAGTGGAGTTGTCGAGTCCTTGAGCCCTCACCAGAACTGTCCGGAAGCCTTCAGAGCCACCGTAATCTCTCAGGATGTCGAACAGGGGTCCTCTATCTCCGTTAGTATTCGTCAACATTTCTTCAACCGACATTTCCATGTGAACTTCTTTCTGTTCTTTGTCATCAAGTTTCCTGACAGTATCTAAGCCTTGTTCTTGTTCTAGTCCGTTTTCAGTTTCTTCCGTCATATTTTTAATCAACTGCTCCATAATTACGTCTTCGCCTTCTTCACTCTTGAAATAATTCTCTTCTGTCATCGGAACATAACTTGAAATTGTCTGGTTTTCAACCACTTTTAGTTTACTATCCACTTCTTTATTGTCGAGATGATACTGTTGCTGATGATGGGTGTTGCTGTATTTTTGTGGTCGGGAAGAGACGGGACCAATGACGATTGAAATTAATAAAATCAAACCTAAGTGTAAAATGGGACGTAGTCGAATATGATTGAATAATTTATAATTCATTTTTTTGAAAGGTTCAAATATAAATTTAAAACTCATTTTCACTGTTGATGTGAATACAATTAATATTTTGAGTCAGTTGCTAAAAATATTTTACAGATTAAAAAATATCACTTTCAATAATAGTATTAAAGGGAATTGTTGCCTGTTTAGTTATTATTCTTCAAAGCCGAACTATATGGCCATTATTTGTCAATTTATATTATAATTCAGGAGAGCTTATGGCAAGCTTTACGCGGATATTTGTTTGGGCTGCGCTTGTATGAACGCTCTGTTCGATTAAAGCGTGACCTGTCTCGGCGAACTTCCTGCGACTCACTGACTTGGAAACGTCTCAGCTGTTTTTCCACGCCTCTTCTGAGTCGGCCGAATGAACCATCCGACACGACACGCACGCTCACCAAACCCTTATTTTCACTATAGTGTCGCTTACTCCACGAAAAATATATAACAGCTCTAATAATTAATATAGAATGACAACTTAAAATTTTAATGAAGATCGCATTAAATGTTTAATCTAAAAAAATTACCCAAACTAAAGGTTAAACGACTCCTAATGCATTTACTCTAAAATTCTACCCTTCTCATGCCAGCCACCCCATCAGTGTAAATATGTGGATAGCTCAGATGAGTAATAAGAATCGGTGTATATACATACACATATACATAAAATAAAATAAGTATATGTGTGTATGCTACTGTGAATATGCTAAATGTGATGAGTTTGTACAGTCACCGGTGATTCTACAAAGCCACTGATTCACTTGGGGAATGTAAGAAAAGCATTTATTATTTCACATACTCGCCGAACATTTTATAAAATCACCATTGAGTTTAAAAAACTACCATCAACAACCAGTGAATGTTAATAAGTCACGTCAAGATTAGGTTTGGTTAGGTTAGTTTAGGCAAGTTAGGTTAGCTTAGACAAGTTTAATTTAACTTAGTTTAGGTTGGATTAGGTTAGGTTAGGTTAGATTTATGATCTATATTTTTATCCACATACAGCAGATATGTTATAAAATAACCGGTAAATGTAGATGATACAGTTCATGTTTCATATTTTCACCAAACTGCATTGGGACATTTATAAAATCACCGGTAAATTTAGATAAATCCTATTATTTGTTAAATAAACGATCGCTTTCGGTGATTCTATATATTTACTTGTTATTTTACAAAATAACCAATTCAGCACATTTACAGTATGGTAACATGTACCCAGATTGATACACATTTTTATTTTAAATAATGTTACTACTTTGGACCAAGGATGCTAACTATTTATCAAAGCAGTATTATTTTATTCATAAAGTAAATTTTTGGCTTTAATAGAGCGCCACCAAATCCGTGAGCACGTGGATTAAATTCCAAGATTATAAAATATGGTTACCGGTGGCGGTGGTGGAGGTCTAGGTTCGATTCCTGTTTACGTATATTGAAGTTGATTTTCCCAAAGGGATTTACGACTTTCCCTCCACGCCAATGGAGTTAATCTATTCTAAATTCTACCTTTAATATCCTTAGCCTATTAACGTAGTTAAAATAATTATATCCCGTACTGGAAGTAAAATGCAGTAGAGAAAAGAATTGGAAGACACAATTGTAAACAATGTCTTGTGTTCCTAAACAGGGCCCTTAAAAAGATATTTGCTAAAAAAAAAAATGATACCGGGGAATCGAGAAAGTTTCAAAATGATGAGTTACCTACCCTGTACTCATCCAAAGACATTGTTAAGATAGTCAAGTCTCGTAGATGACAGTGGTCAGGACATGCAGTGGGAATGGAAGAATCTAGAACCATATTCAAGGTGTTGAAATGCAAATCCATGGGAAGAGACCGTTGGGAAGGCCTAGAGGCAGACGGATCACATTAGAATGGACCTAAAAGAGATATGGTGCAATGAGGTGGACTGGAGTGAACTAGCTCAAGATAAGGATAGGGTGTAATGAGGTGGACTGGATAGAATTAGCTCAATAAAGGAATGGGTGGCTTACTTTAGTAGGTGTAACAATGACCTTTCGATATAGTAAGTAGGTGACCTGGCGGTCTCGGGGTAAGGTGTCAGACTTCTATGCTGGCGGCCGGGGTTCAATCCTCGGTCCCGGCAAACATTTATCTGATTACCAAACCCTTCCTTCACCTCTGACAAGACATCTTGTGAATGTGAGGAATGCCAGGCCTCCACCGTGGTTCGGATTCCACGTTAAACTGTAGGTCCTCCATTTCATCTCACAATCACCCTACCATTACACATTAGCGTAAGTGCGTATAACCCGAACGGGTAGTAAGACGCGGTGCTAATAATAATAATAATAATAATATTAATAATAATAGAGTAAGTAATTAGTCTATTAGAAATTGCTACTAAATTCTCGGAAACAGTTTAGAAGTAAATCACCCATGAATGAATTTTTCTCAAAAATTACAGTTTTATTTATCAAGTAAAAAATTATCCAGCTATACGTTTTGAACAAAATCTTTAAAGCGATTCGGAAAAATTGTAAATTTTCACAAATCTTTAATCAATAAATTATCTATTCTTAAAATAATTTTTGTCTGTACAGGAAGTATTCTGTGATATTTATCATTTAAAACGTCCCAAATATTCATTTTAAACAAAATTGCTAGTCATTCCCAAAAATTTTTTGAATTCTCTTAGATCAGTTATCAGTAAGATAATCTTAATTTCAAAGTTAAAATTAAAACCACCATATATTTAAGTTATGACTATATAATCTATATTTATTTATTTTATTTATCATAGGTATTTAACGTGCACTTTCTAAACCAACTGATTATATCAGCACACAAGAATTTCTGTGAGTAAGCGCGAGAGGGCCTACCAATTTTGCCGGAAAGGTAGTTTCATTACCTATCAGGGATATTTTACATGCCACAATCAACATGGGACCAAGGGCTTTGCTTCCCCTCAAAAAGAAGTTGTGCTATGGATTTTTATCGTTCAAGAAAATTACGTCAACTCTGGCTGGGTTTGAACACACGGACATTGGGTCCTGAGGCAAGTACTTTACACCAAGACTACCGAGGTTAACTATATAACCTCTAAATATCGAATTTAAAAGAAATCCATTTGATCGTTTTTACTGTAGCCCAGGTCTAGACTAACAAACAGATAGACAGACAGACAGACATAGGGACAAACAGGGGAGGGAGATGGACATAACTGTAACACCCCTCCCCCTTTAAAAAAAAATTGGGGGCCCATCATAATATAGAGGCGAAATAAAAAGCGTTCAAGATTACAATAGCTGTTTTTTTTTTCTGTATGAGCGAGTAAAACCTAGGGGCACATAGGTCTATATCATTTTATAGTCTAGTCGTGTTTGTCTCTTTCTCCCCTCGTCCCACCTCTTAGAATGTTGAGTGGCTCAGACGGAATGGAGCTAGAGAGGAGACGGCCTAGACAGTTCTGAAGGGTACCGCTAGGTGTAGAGGGGACTAGTGAGGTAAGGGGACAGTCCACCCCTTGCCAGACAATACAAACACACAAGGATACAAGGCCAGACGGGAAGGACGAAAGGAAGGGGGATTGTTGAAAGTAATAAATGGGTGATGTTAGGTGAAACCTGCCGATTTTTAGAGTAGCTGTGGCTTTAAGGTTACCAACCGGTCTCGTTTAAGGTGAGGTGAAAGGGAACGCGATAAAAAGGCCAGTAATTTTGCGGTTTTTATAGCAAAATATTTCTTTGTCCAAAATAAATCAAATATTGCTCCAGTAGCAACGTTTAGTTTAATTTTCTTCACATGGTGATATCAACAGTTGTTGAATATCTGACACTCAAGGATGTCCTGGAATTTAATTACAACTTGTTTTTACCCGCCTCGGTGGCGTAGTTGGCTAACGCGCTTGTCGTGTTGAGCTCGACCGCCGAGGACGGGGAGATCGAGGTTCGAATCTCGGTCGGGTGAACTGGGGGTGGGTTTTCCTAAATGGTTTTCCACTCTCCCTCCACGCAAATGCGGGTTCACTTCCTTTAATCAAACCTCCCCAATTCCTAATCCATTAGAGTAATTAGTACTTAAAGCGTATAACCCGAACGGGTAGTAAGACGCGGTGCTAAATATTATTATTATTTAATTACAACTTTTTATGTTTATTTTAAAAAAAATTCATCTAATGCCGCTATGATTATGACAGATATTTGACAACAGTTGATATCATCATGCGAAGAAAATTAATCTAAACTTTGCTAATGGAGCAATATTTTATTTATTTTGGTCAAAAAAAGTTTTGCGATCAAAATTGCAAAACCTGACATTTTGTACCGTACCCTACATCCCCAACTTAAGAGTACATACGCTCTTTTTGAGGTGGTAAAACAGCGTACTCTCTCTTGTCACTTATCGAAGACAAGTGTAATATTTTTGAAACTTGTCATTATTATTATATGGAAAACAAAAATTGGTTGTTTGACGTCAGGAACAAGTCAATATATTATTTTGATTGATTAGTATATTCCAAATTAATAAAATAGTTACTGATCCTTATTTGGTGAATGTTATAGTAGTCGATTTAAACCACCAATATTTGCAATTTAATATGTTAAAGCTATCTACCAAGAATAGTGTTTGAATGGGATACAATAACTAAGACTTTTTCTAACCTATTTAGCCAAATATGTAGGGTATACCAATTTCGATGATTAAATATGTAATTCCCTGTCATTTTCTTGGAAGTTTTAAATTGCCTGACTTTTCCAGGTTACCCAGATTTTCCCTAACTCTAGCCAACTGTATTAATATAATTTAAGTGATATTTGCACTAACATTAATAAATATATGATTTTTTTATACCAGACTTCCCCTCCCTCCACACCCCAGTCATAATATTTAGAATGTACTATGCTTGCGAGATCCAGAAATGGTAACTCTGCTGTTGCTTTTTCAAATCAAAATAAATTTTTCTTTTATTTACTTCTAAATTCATTGAGACTCACTGGCAGATAATTGACTAACAATTCCTATAAACAGGATATATGTATATTTTTTAAAAGTATAATAATACAAGGACTTGATTAAATTTAATACTATCCTCCCCAAAAAATTGTTCAATTGAAACAATAAAAAATATTTGTAATTGGTAATGGGTTGAAACAGGATGATGCACATCCCCCATTACTTTTTAATATTTAAGACTAAACATTTGATCAGACAGAATACACAGATTAAGGAAAATACTGCGAACAACATATTATTTGGCAGGGTTAATGAGTTTAAATATTTAGGAACAATTTTAACTAGCAATAACGATATAAGATTGGAAATTAGGAAAAGAATACAGTCGGAAAATACATGATTACTACTCACTCATTAAGTTGTTGACATCTCGCCTGCTGTCAAGGAATGTAGAACTTAGAATTAAAAAAACAATCAATTTTAGAGGTTGTTCTCTAAATGTGTGAAACGTGATCTCTTACCTTACGTGACGAAAACAAATAGGGTGTTCATAAACAAGGTGATTGGAAGATATTTGGTCCAAAAATGGATGAGGTTATTTCGGAGAGAATAAGGTCCTACAATGATGAGTTACATACCCTGTACTCATCACAAGACATTGTTAGGATAATCAAGTCTCGTAGATTACGGTGGGCAAGGCATGCAGCGCGAATGGAAGAATCTAGAACCTTGTTGAGGGTATTGACTGGCAAACTCAATTGGAAGAGACCATTGAGATGACCTAGACACCGATGGGAGGATAACATTAGACTGTACCTGCTAGAGATAGGGTGTATTGAGGTAGACTGGATAGAACTAGATCAAGATAGGGATAGGTGGCTTACTTTTATAAGGGCGGCAATGAAATTTGGAGTTCATAATTCCATAGAGTAATCCGACAACTTAGCTCAACCGGTAGCGTGTCTGCTTACTGAGCTTATGGTCACAGGTTTGATTCCCGGTATGGCCGAAATTTTATCATTGCTGAAATCTGAGTTTACCCTTTCACAGTGGTGAATTAACGACTAGGGACTGGATATTGGGATATTGTGCCTGTCCTAGTCTTAAGTTAGAGTATATGGCATATGAAGCTACGACAGGCCTAGCAAGCAGGTAGTGTTAAATAAATGGCTTTGATAAAAAAAAAAGTGAACCAGACCATAGGTTGGAAACTGTAATGGATGTAAAATACCATAGACTAAGTAAGTACGTTAGGCGTAGTTGATTTCACTCAGGTGCATGATGATGATTAGAGATTTACGATTTTGAGTCCTGACTATGTACAGTACGTATGTTTTTTTACTTCATCACAGAGATAAAGTATCATAGCTAGGACATTTCTTTGTCCTCGATATTATGATGGATCTTGACGTTGTTTATATGCTCCGTAACTCAAAAAAGTGGATTTTAAAAATTTGTCTGCCTTTCTATATGTTTACATCTGAGGCTACAGACCGAACGGTTTTGATGGATTTCGATCACACTTGGTATTGAAATAGTATAGGGTCATAAATGGAGGTGATATCGTGAGTTTAATTCTACTGAAATCAAGCTTAGCTTACTGATGGCTAATATTTTAATTTTTTTTTATGTTTGTAATTATTTTGCTAAAAATGTGTAAAGTTATTTTGAAGTACTGCTATATAATTAGTAAATATATAAGAGCTAGGGATGGGTGTGTAGTACTATACGTACTGCCCTAGGTTAAGTTTTTTTGTTTATTTTTATCATCGCATCTTACTACCCAATTGGGCTGTATACACTATGTACTAACTAATCAAATGTGTTAGGGATGAGTAAGGTTGAATTTATAAGAAATTTACCCACATTAACGTGGAGAGAGAGTGTAAAACCATTGATTAAAATCACCCTCAGTACACTTGACCGAAATCTATCTTCGACATCCCCATCTTCGGCAGTCTAGTCTATTGCGAGTGTAGCGTCTTATAACATGCGACCACCAAAGCGGATCCTAGGTAAAGTAAGCTTTTAACTAGGGAATGTTTTATATATCATAAATCACACTGTATACATGGTTTGAAAAAATAATTTATCAAAGGATGATTTACTGCCAACCATTTTAAAAAACCTTATTCCAAACCCTAATATGATATCATTATAGTTATGAGAAAGTATGTAATATTGTGTCGTAGCGTTTATTTTTCACAATGTGGTTTTCCATCCTGTAAAGAGGCAAATGTTGGTGCACACAATAAGAATTCACCGTGTTCATGCTGTATCATTAGTTTAAACTGTTTAAAATGAAGTCCAAGCACTGAGATTAAAGAATAAAATACATATGTGTAAGGTTTTGTAACACTATGGAATCAATCAACCCGCTTTGGGCGTCGATTGAAACACTACGGATTGATTCCCTGATATAATAATGCTGTGATGATGTTTAGGTTGTCTATAGCTCCGTGTTCGAGCGCCTATCATCACTGTACGGAAAAGATACCGTTTAACCAGCTGTCTATGGTTCCGTGTTCGAGCACTAATTAAAACGATATAATTAATAAATGTAAAGAAAGAGAACTGTTGATGGCTGTTTTTTCACACACGGTTTATTTAAATGACACCTGTTAATGACTTATACATATTACAATTAAATGTTTTATATAACTGCACACTTGTGATATTAGTGTAAGTTATTTTATACTGTGTTAGACTGTGACTGCCAGTGTGTGGCTCTGACTGACTTGTGCGTGGGCGGATATTCCGGTGTAGATGTTTGGATCCCTGATGATGTGTGCTTGTGTGACTTGTGCGTGGGTGGGAGATGCCTTAAACATACGCACAACGGTTTATATATGACATACCCCTTGCCTCAACCCCCACCCCCTGGCAACCGTGTAGAAATCAACTAATAGAAAGAGTCCTGGCGACAGGTGTTGTGAAGGCTAGCTTTTTATTGGTGTGGGGAAGTGGCGTCTTTTGCCAAATACTGCGGAGTTGTTCCTTATAACAGGAAATAGCGCAGTTGTTATTTTAACAGAAAAGATGATATAAAAAATATATTTTAAAGGTGTAATCCTTTTCATATTATTTCTGAGAAGCGCGTATTTCTTCATGGATGAATCTTAAAAGGATACTCTACATATATTACGTTAAATAAAAATTACCTTCATCCATCACTTTCTACATAATTTAGATTTAATTAAACCAATATCATTAGAGTTTATATACTGGAAGGTAATTCAATTATTAACGTTATTGATTTTAAGCATCATGTGCTAACCGATTTGATATTTGTTGTCATATTACTACGTTCACGATATAGACAATAAGTTTGTATTTTGTTAAAAAATGATAGAATATGTTGTTTTTACTAAGAATCATCAAGCACTTCAATGATATAGAACGTTTATAATTAAAGAAAAAGATAGTGGATTATATCAAGAAATATTAGAACAAAATTATAGTACACGTTCCTCGTAAAAAATAAATTACACTTGTCCGAATTAACACTTATATTTGGTACTAAAATATTAATTGATTAATTTAAAAATATGTTTAAATAATACTTGTACAAGAAATTTGAATCTAATTACTTTCTATTAGTCACACCAATGTTCCATAATGTCTCTAGTTCGATTCCCATTCACAGAAGTCATTTTCAACATAAATTTGAAACATAGTTATGAACGATGCATCTGTGCCAAATGTGAATTTATATGTTTAGTGTGAAAATAGTTTAATACAATTGGTGCAAGTTTTGCTTGGTTTTATCTTATTCAACCTTATTAAAATTCGCAATATTAATATTAAATTAATTATTATATTATTATATTGTATTAAATAATTAGTGAGTATCCAAATTGACTTTTAATGTCTACATTAACATATACCTTACTAAAATCTTATCCAAACCTAGCAACATATCACTTTAGCTTACACAATTTAACTCAATTAAACTTGGCCTGACTGGCCACGATGGGCACGCGCAAATTATTTTTTCCTTATTGGTTTCCCACTATTAATATACACAAGTATGGGTACATTTTCTCTAAATTCTACCTTCTTCATTCCAACTTCATTAGCCTGGTTAAAATGCTTATAGCCCAGTCGGGTAGTAAGATAAGGTGGGTTAAAATAAACTTTACCTAGTGTTATACATCTTAACCTAACAACACGTGCACGCCACATTACCTGATTGGTTGGTATTAAAATTATAGCCTTGTGAATTTGATATTTTTTCTACATTTTATGGTTTCCCCACTTCACACCAAGAAAATTTTCACAAATCTTCACAGCCAGGTGGTATTTTTTATATTTACTAGTATAAGCACACTGAAAAATTAGCCATTTTACACAAACTTATCTCAATTTATATACATTCAACTAAATGTGTAAGAAGGTCAAATTTTTAAATGCGAGCCGAAATCGAAACGAAATTTAAAACAAGCTAAACAAAGTCTAGGTTGAATCCAAAAATAACTATTTTGGTTTTGTCTCATAGTACTACTTTAAAATGTTTAGGCTATCAATTAAGTGAGACCCGTTTCGGTGTCCGCATGATCTAATGCACTACTCTCGGAGTAGACTAGACTGCCGATGACGGGGATACCGAGCTTCAAATCTCGGTTGGGTGTACTGAGGGTGGTTTTTCCAAATTGCTTTCTCACTATCCCTTCACGCAAATGTGGGTACACTTTCAAAAATATAACCGCCCTTATTCCTAAAACCATCAACGTAATTAGTACATAGCCTATAACCCAAACGGGTAGTAAGAAGCGGTACCAAAAAAATAAGATAAAGTGCGTTTAGGTACAAAAATAAATTTTAGAGATATAAACAAAGCAGACTATATAGTTTGATGTTTGTTGTCGTCGGTGTGTGAACCCAGATTTTATAGGAAGCCCATTTTCGACCACCAACATTGAGTGAAAGTCACTAAAATTTGCCATTGTAAAAATATGTCTTTTTTAATCTATCAATTAAAAAAGTTAATTTTAAAAAGTATTAAAAGCTTCCACTAATGCTTCTTTATGAATACCTGTATTGTTTTTCTTTATATTAATGATGAAATGCATTAAGTATTTAAATAAAAAAATTGTAATACTTTTATTTCCGTTAATGTAGCAACATGTTTCCAGTTTTCAAATAACGGGATTCCTTCGAAACTCAGACTAAGCTATATATTTACTTTATAAATGCCATTTTATGAATAGTAAGTGTTAAATTATCATTACAATATCTTGTATAGAAATGAATGTATGCTAAAATATGTCATATTTGGAGATATATTTAAAATAGGTTCACAGTATCTGAAAGTTTTATTTTTCTTTCAATTTTTTTTATGATACGAATTTTATTGTAGGGGTCGAAGACGAAGAAAACAAGATTTTATCTTTGACTTAGACATTTTTAAGCTTTGAGTGCCTTTTACTTCAGCGGAACTTAACTCTGGCTTTAAAGAAGTACGCTTGTTTTGAAGTTATACTTCTTTAGGCGCGTTATGAAAAAATGATGAGAGTGAAATTTTAAGATGCGCGCGCATCACTGTAACACAAAAGTAACAGGTTGAAGCTAAACCACTCATTAAGTCCCAAAAAAAAAAAAAGTTACCGAAAACAGAAATAGAACCTCTGTTATTCGCGCATGTTGGTACGCTCGTCGCCTCTGATCACTGTTTTCATATGTATAATATTTATCCACATGTTTCTAGTTTCTACATTCACAACACGTGTTTTAGTTTCATACAAGTGCGAATTATATATGTGCTAATAAATTATATTCAGTAGTGATTTAAATTGAATATTTTGATTAATAATATTTACTATTCGTAAATATTAGTGAAAAATATTGTGCTTATAGACTTTTTCAAGTGCTCCAATATAATTGAGGTTAACTATCAGTATGTATTATTTAATGAAGCCAAAGAAGTATAACTTCTCACGCGCGTACATAAGTACACACACCAATTTTTTTTTAAATAATGGTTTAAGTGGTTTTTCATCGTATTTTAAGGATATCTGGTGAAATATCTTAAAATATTCCTTTTTGATATTTTGTCCTTAGATTATTTATTAAAATCCGTATATAGATCAAAGTTGCATTGTGAACCCTAGCACTAAGAACAAATTTGGATAAATTCAACGTAACCTTAAATTAGTATGGTTTCCCACTCTACCTCCAAGCAAATACGAGGTATAGTTCATCCTACCGTCTTCATCCATATTTTATTTGCATATTTAATGTTTAGCCGGAAATGCTACTAAGACGCAGTCTGAAAGATCTCAATCGCTTAACACTGCTTAAATAGCTCGTATTAACAGATCTACCCGCAATTATAAAATAAATTCTTCGTGCTCCGCATGTTACTGCCCTATCGAGTAGCTCTAATTTTTTTTCAAACACCTCGTATCACTACTTATTCAGGTTATACCCATCTGTACTAATTACGCTAATGTGTTAGGCACGAGGAAGTTTGAATTTATTAGAAGTGTACCCGCATTTGCGTGGGCCAGAAAGATTTAAACTACATAGGAAAAACCACCTTTAGCCGACTCAACTGGGATTTGAACACAGATTTCCTCGTTATCAGCATTATAATCTATTGCAAGGGTGACGCTTTATACCAGAGGTGGGCAACATAATTTTTTAATGTAGCCATAGCTGTGGCAAGTGAGAAGTGAAATTCGTCACACGATTTAAAAATTGATAAATTAGGCTGCTCAATCGAACCTGTAAAACAACACACACTGCTTAAATTATATTATTCAAAACACGTACAATTTTATTACTAAGCAATTGTCTTGGACGTAAATGATGAAAATTGTTCACAGTGAAAATGTAAACCAATTTAATGCAAATTTTATAATCTTTTTATCTTATAATATGCAGAAATATTAGCTGAATATCTGAACTCAAATGATCTTGCGGAATGCTTCCAATGATTTGCAGGAAATATCAATTTACTCACAGCATCCACCTCTCCGCTTCTAGGAAACCAAACCAGATTAGACCGATGCATTATTCCGAGTGACCACAGTTGTTTGTGTTTTCGCAAATATAATTTTAACTGTAGAAAGCGTATCGCATTTGCAATACTAAACAAAATTAATGTATTCAATGCTAGTAAAAAAAGCTCGCAATAAAGATACGGATTTCAACAAATAGAATATCTTTATTAATAAAAGTCTAATAGTGTGAAATAGAAAGCCGAAATATTATGAATTTGTAGAGGAACCATTTACGAGCTGCGCAAAACTTTCAAACCTAAAAACCAATAAGAAATAAAGATTATAAAAAATAAAAACCTAATTCATTTAATAGTTTTATTCGTTGACATGTTGTTTAAATTTATAAAGCAAGGATAAACTAAAATGGAAATTCCAATGTCAAATCCAAAGAGAAATAGCAAATTATAATACAGCAACTTGTTTTCATAACATTGTTTCTTTCGTATTCATATGAGTAAAAGAATAAATTATAAACAAATTGTGCATTTGGAAAATAAAGATTAAACAGGTGACGTTCAACATGCTTATTTAATTTAGTCTTACATTTACATATATATGTTGGCCTATTTTGACAAATCATTGACTATACTAGTTAAAAGTCATCTTGAAACTGAAATTATCTAGGAGGTACCATCAGACATTCACAGACATAAGCTGTTTTAATAAAAATACTATATCCTCACAGGCAGATCTTTGGCTTCATTTGTGTATTTGTTTGGCTCATCGACCGGGCCTAATAATCTGTGAGAAATTTACTTTGTTATATTCACACAGGAATTTATCAGGAAACACGTTTATTATATTCCCTGATGTTTTTATTGTGAAAAGTTGGCTCTCTGAGATGCACAGAACAAGGCAGAAAGTGGGAATACTTTAAATAGAGGAAGCCTCTATATCTACTTCCGGAAATAACCCAAGATACGTTTGACATGAACAAGGGAGTAAAAGTTTGCAACAATATGTATTTGACGTTAAGCGCAGAGCACATCTCGCATTAGGATGACATTGAATGATTCAACCATGATCAGATGTCAAATTGTTAATATAGGATGAGTTAACCAGACAGTAGATACACAGTCAATAGCTTGTCGAAGAGTAGGCTATAATGAATAACTATTTCACGTTTGGGAGAAAAGCTTTAATGCTAAGGGATGACTTTAGGAAAGGTTTACCAATTTTCCCGCATGTTCATAAGATAAGTATCAAGAACTCTCAACTGTGTAACAAGTTTAAATTTCTCAGGTAAAAAAAAAGTATGGAAAATTGAAAGTAACTTCCGTTGTTGGCTAATGCAATTGCGCGATGGAAAACTGAAAAAAATCGGCTTTAAATAAAATATCTTGGAAGAGCAAGTGAAAATATTGACACAGGGCTCAGTAGTTCAAGAAACATTTGGAAATAAGCTGAGCCAAATTAATATTTCTAATGGCCATTCTGGGTGCATGAAATAACGAAGTTGCACATAATAAATGTGTAGGAATTTAGTATTTAACAAAAAGAAGTATATTGTTACATTAGTGTCAGCTTGGTCAACTTTAAGAATGGGCGGGAGAAAGGAAACTATCCAGTAGAGTTTTTAGACAGACACCTTCATAGTCACTAGTCACTAACACACAAGAAAAACTAAAAAAAAAAAAAAAAAAAAAAAAAAAAAAAAAAAAAAAAAAAAAAAAAAAAAAAAAAAAAAAAAAAAAAAAAAAAAAAAAAAAAAAAAAAAAAAAAAAAAAAAAAAAAAAAAAAAAAAAAAAAAAAAAAAAAAAAAAAAAAAAAAAAAAAAAAAAAAAAAAAAAAAAAAAAAAAAAAAAAAAAAAAAAAAAAAAAAAAAAAAAAAAAAAAAAAAAAAAAAAAAAAAAAAAAAAAAAAAAAAAAAAAAAAAAAAAAAAAAAAAAAAAAAAAAAAAAAAAAAAAAAAAAAAAAAAAAAAAAAAAAAAAAAAAAAAAAAAAAAAAAAAAAAAAAAAAAAAAAAAAAAAAAAAAAAAAAAAAAAAAAAAAAAAAAAAAAAAAAAAAAAAAAAAAAAAAAAAAAAAAAAAAAAAAAAAAAAAAAAAAAAAAAAAAAAAAAAAAAAAAAAAAAAAAAAAAAAAAAAAAAAAAAAAAAAAAAAAAAAAAAAAAAAAAAAAAGGCAATATAATAACTATCCTGGGGTACTTAAATATTAAACAAGGCCTATAAAATCGAACTGCCTAGCTGTGACAAAATAGGATAAAAAAACTATAATCCATGCAACAATATGACCAGGTTTATCTCAAGGAAGTATATGTTTCTTACCGGCAGTTGATTTGGAATCATTTGGAATCTGTAGTGGCATTCCCTTTGTCTTCAAACAGCAGCGTTCCCATTTAAACTGGTAGTCCCAATTGCTATAAATCAGTTACAAGATTAAACCTAGGAAATGGTTGATGTTTATTAGCCTAAGCCCGTATTCAGTCATGGCCAATTATTGAACGTGGTCTTTTCTTATAAATTTTTATAATTCATTCAGAATATATATACTCAATTTAGTTCACTCTTCCTTTATCCACTCTTATTGTTGCATTTTACATGAATAGGCTACAGAAATGATTGTATAATGTTCTTTATCAAAACACCTGAAGAGTCGCTACCCACCCTATCCACTGTAAAGTTCCCATTAAAATGAAGCTAGTGCCGGGCTGGACTCGCGTGGCTTGCCGTACTATATTACTTAATGGAACTTTGCATCGACATGGTTCTAGATCTTGGTACAAGGTTTGATCTCGAGATCCCTACACTTCTAGAATATTATGGGTGAGCGTCGAGTGTTCTACGAGTTCTACACATGCACCATGTTCCTTTACTTTTTACCCAAATCTACCGTCATATCGATTTCCCTTTTACCCGGTTATGATATCATGTGATGACGTTCAAGAGGTATACATCTCTCTGTTTGGCCTTTGTGAGGTGGTACTAGGTGCCGTACTTACCACTCTAACGTGTTACTAGCTGATTGGAGCGTAACGAGTCCTCTGAGAGTTCAAGCGATCAAGTCTAGTGGAAAGAAGAAGAGGCAGATGAAGCGTTGTACCTAGCTTCATGTCAAGAACAAATATTGAATAGTTATGACATTAGGGGAATTGCTTATCAACTTACCCAAATTGTCACATTTCACCTTCAACTGGACCTAGGTAACCGAACACTTGATCCACACCTGCTAGACACAACAAGCCGGTTGCACTCACACCAGTAAACTGAGCTGCGCAGCCAAGGTTCGAGTGTCGACCACTAGTAGGCGGGTCTAATGCTAGTACATTCTAGAAGATCTAACAAAGCCTGGAAAATTTGACTTGATACGAGAAACCGAGAAGTCCAGAACACCATAGACCAATTGCTCATCATAGCGCTTATGGATCATCATGTGGTTCCCCTCCCACACCTCTACCCTTGCCTCCCTTCATGTACCATTTTCATTACTACCCCCTCTTTGGAACTAGCCGTATATATGGATGTCTTCGAGGCCTTATCCAGCACTCTTGATGAATTCTCTTCCTGAATATGATAGTAGCTTCAGTGCTACAGATTTATAATTATGTAAGCAAAATATACTTTTTGATTCAACAATTGTTTATGTATATTCACCTTTAAAAATTCATATCAGGTCGTAGTACAGTATTTAAAGTTATTTAAATTTAAGATCAAAAATATTGTAGTGATTTAACTTTTCACTTTAAATATATTTTTCATATATGTACCATTGAAGGTAAATAACGCAAAGATATTGGTCAAAACCTAATAATATGGGACGAAGGTTACTATACTTTTAATTGAAATTCTGTGCAAAGTTTGTCTATTTATGATAACAATTTATAAATAAATGTATAAATACATTATTTATACAGTTAGAAAACTTACCTTTTGTGGTCAGAAGTAACAATTATGTTGGTTAATAATTTGTCAATGTTCCGTGTAAAATTAAAATGGTGATATTTATTTTTTTGCATAAAATGATATTGACTTAAGCTGTTAGGAAGTAACTGTTATGTAATAATTTAAATCTGTCCCATGTAAAACTTATTTGGGGAATAGAAGTAATTGTTATGTAATAATTTTTCCGATGTCTTATGTAAAACTAAATTGTAGAAAATGTATTTCATTGCATTAAAAGCTATTTTCTTAAGATGTTGAGAATGAATGTGATTTTTCTGTATTATGAAGTATGGTCTTTATTTTAGAGTTGTTGGCAACTGAAAGCTTAAAATTGCCTTACAACGCAAAGAAAAATGTGATGTTGTAATCTAAGCTTTCCTTTTTGTTAGGTATGGTTAAATGTTTATAATATGTGTTTTCAAATAATGTTACTCAAATTAAAGGCATACTCAATTTTACTTTTCTTTTGTAATTTTTTGATTTAGGTCTTGCCCTTTTCCTAATGAATATACTAAAGTCTAACCTGGCTTTATAAGAAAATCCATAGTTTAAACATTATATAAATGTATACATTTAGAAGGGACGTTTATAACTCAGTTGGGTTTCTTTCCGGAACTTTGTGAGTTGCGTGTCCCTTAGGTGAACTAGTTTGATCTTAGACCATTTTCTTTTTTCGATTCAAACAACAAACTGATTGATTATGCTATTTTTTTCTATTATGTCTTGAGCACTCTCCTTTATTGGTTTTAAGGAAGGAGGTTGCAAATAAGAGTCACCATCGGGGTCCGGTCGAGACCACAGCGAAGACGGTGTCGGGTGGCGGCCATCTCTGACAAGAAATAAGGTGTCGAAGAGCGTCGGAGGATCAGCAAGACAACATGGCCCTTTACAGGCTACCAACACGACATCCCCAACTACCAGGGAGGTACGCACAAGTGAAAGCCCAAAGGAGGATACGGCCCTTCCCAGGTCTGGACACTCCACCGCGGGTAAAGACAGTGGGCCCCTGCCAACTCCTGGAGTGGTATGTGCAAATGGCAGCTGCTAGGAGTAACATGCCTTACTCAGGGCGTGTGACAACTTGCCCATCTCCGAGAGCCCGACAGTTATTAAAGGGGTTTCTGATATATAAAAAATATACTGAAGAGATTTTTAAGTGTCATCAGCCTTAAATTTTGGTCAGAAAGGCAAAAACTCCCATCAGCACAATGGGTGGATACTAAATGGTTTCAAACAAAGCCCTGGCCAAGGCAGGCTTATCAGTTCTGCGCCAATAAAAATCGCAGAGTGTGGAACTGGTGGCTTGCCACTAGGGGTTCACAGAGGCAACGACGTGCGTGTAATTGCAGAGATCCAAGAGACCTGCGTCACTGGCGGTACCTCTCGCCAAAAAGTGCTGTGCAGAAAGAAACGCCCTTCTAACTTATCGTTAGATACGGAGGGTGGGGGTCACACGCTACTCTTGTGTCGAGAGCTCGTGAGAATCCGTGGACGTTTAGGAATTGTGTTCAAACTCAGATCTCTCGCAGCATGTAGAGTTGAGTTATGGTTTTGATGCTGAATCTGACGGGCTTAAGCTGGTAAAGCCCAACCAAATTCGGAAGGCCAGTCAAGCCAAGATGCTACCTATAGGTGGGGGAAGCCTTAACCATTTAGGATGTGGTTCTGGTAGTGGGTGCAGGAGGAAAAGTGGGCCGGGCAAGGGTGTACCTGCGCTGGGCCAAGGTGGGAAGCAGCGAAGACTAAGAGGTAATAACGAAAGCCACTCTCCACCTCAACCAGGCCTCAGTGGCTCTGGGATCATTAACAGAGCCATGGGGAGGATCCCTCTTTTCATCCTGTGTGATGTGGAGGACTACTCCAAGATGGTGATGACTAATTGTGCCAAGCTTTGAAAGCCGGTGGAGGCAGTGAGGCAGCCGAGATATTAATCACAGGTATAGCGTAAGTCCGAGGAAGCTAACCTCACCCTTAAGAGGTTTTTCCTAGTATCTGGGTCCAGCATTGGTCCTGCGAGCTGGAAAAGAAGCTTCTGGTAAATGTCGGTATTAAGGTACTTCTGACCAACACTAAGCTTGATGTGGTCCAGGAGGAGCTTCTTGAGATGAAATTCTTTGTGAAAACTGTCATCAGATGTTCTACCAGTGGAAACTGGATAATAAGACCGGTTAGTGGCAGCGATCGCCAAACTTTGTTGTCGCGCTGACGCCCGAGGTGCACACTGCAAGACTGTATACTCTTGCATCTCTGTACAATTATCACGTCAACATCGAGAAGTATTAAGTCGAATGTTATCCCAGTACAGTGCCAGAACCGTTTCTGGTACAGAAATATGAGAAAAAATTGCTTCAACAATCCTAGACGTGGGTTCTGTAGTGGTTACTATGAAAGGATCGGGTGCTTGGAGAAGGCACATTCTCTTCTAAGGAGCTTTCACTTTTCAAGATCTCACTCCTTGGCTTAGTGGGGTCTTCCAACTTATAAGACCTTACGGGTGGCAGAGACGGCACAAGCATGCAAGGTTCAAGATTGGAGAACAGATGGGGATGGTATAGTCTACGGAATGGATACTATACTATGTGGAACGGAAGGTAACCGTGACTCCTACCGAAGAACTGAAGAACCCTTTCGTTGATGCAATGACAGGCATATCAACCCCTCCACCCCAGGTCAAGGCCCCCTTTGAAGTGGCCCTCCCAGAGCTAGCCCTGTCTGGCCACCTTCCTTTGGCTATCAGGAATCTGACCGAGACCACTTATGTTCTCCCACGCCCCTCTTTTCATTTCCTTTCCACCATGCCTTTTATCACCACCCTATACCCTCTCGCTCCTAAAACCATTCCTTACAATCCATATTTCCCCCCCCCCCTAACTACAGCCCTGCCCCTGAGTATTAAATTTCTAAGCACCAAACTTGTTTTGTACTGATCGAAGAGATACTGGGACAGGACACTTGGGACTGTTAATCGAATCTCTTAGGGGAGGTCAAGGCTTCTCGAAGAAGCAGCCCTGGCCACCTGATAAAAGGGCACATCTTTCTCTGCCTGGTCTTTAATGGCATGGCATCTGAATAAAGGAGCACCAGTGTGGAAGTTTCTCACGGTCCCACTCTTGAATGCTAACGGAGATACGAGGAAAAACACTGAGCTAAAAAATTTCCTGGCTGAGCATCGTGTCAATATATTGAAGTTTGAGAAAACTCATTTGCGCCCCTCAATGAGGGTTGCGTTGGAAGAGTTGAGCCATCATCGGATCTATCGATCGGTGGGTGTGGCCTGGGGTGGGACATCTGGCTTGGTCAAAAGGGGCATCAACCATCATGCTATCTCGCTTCCACCCCTTTACGACATGAAAGCATTGGCTATCAAACTGATGACATAAACCAACTAAGTTCATCCAATTTGAATACACTTCCCTCCAAACCATCGGATCTAACAAACCATTGAAGCAAATTAGATACATTGCTACGTTGTAGCACACCTGTTTTAATCGGTGGTGACTTCAACGCAAAGCACCCATCATGGGACTCTAGGATTATGGATTTCATGGCGGATTTCTCCATGACTACCTATATAAAAAAAATCCGGATGGCCTATGTTTACCCCATCTCCACACACATACTTTTCAATCCATTATGCCACCCGGGCTTTTTAGACTTCATTGTAACTGAAGGGATTCGATGTCGATTGGTTCTGAAGTCCCTAGCAGAGCTAGACTCAGATCACAATTCCGTATTTTGAACCTCAGATGCGTGATGTCATTGATTGATCCCAAAGAAAAACCCAGCCTGAGACGCATTGGCTGGTACAGGTTGTTCACAAATGTATTCAAAAATTAGAGAAATTGGGATCATACCCAAACTTTTGATCGACAGCTGAAATTAACAAGGGTGCAAAGTGAATAACTTTCATCATCAAGGGAGCGTTTGAAGTTTAATTGCCGAGGGACCATCCTTAGAGGGTGCAATAGTTTTCTTCACCTGATAGTTTCCTTAGACACGTACAGGAGCAAAATCAGCTGAGTAATGCTTGGCAAACATTGAATTACCTGGCAAGCAAAGCCAATTGAAACCAAAACGTCAATGCTGTTAGTGAGACAGTTCAAGAATATCGGAGAGTATCTGAGAGGACCATATTGAAAAAAAATGCTTACAAAACAGGTCCTTGGGCCAGATTACGAGGAACATGATGTGGGTCCATACACTAAGCCCACCTATCGTGAGACGTAAGGTGGTGGCCAACTCAGACCAGGAGAAATCTTACGTTCTTACCAAGCACTTGGAGGCTAAATCCGTACCGACCAATGACCCGTCATATATGGTACACATTCCGCACTTGAAAGAATTCATTGGTGTGGTCTTTAATATACACTTAGTGTGACCCTAGCTCTAAAATTAGAGGAGCCCAAGTACACGAACATAAAATATAGTCTAAGTTTATAAAAAAGGTAAATAAACAAATAGGAGTGAGCGGTGTGAGTTATTGTTTTGACAATGCTGGGTACATAATACGTCCCCAGTGCACGCAACTAAATCCTAGATGCGGAAAAAACTACGGTCACCCTTCAGACATTTATAAATATTATATATACAGGTTAAAGTTGAAACTAAAAAAAAGGGTGCATTGATAGTGGTATTTCCTAAACCTAGGGATAAAATGGCTTAAATATGGTATTAAAAGATTGAAAGTCATAAATAGCAAGTTTATTAAATGTATGTCAAATTTTAACAACTTGCGTATATTTAGAAGAAATTTAAACTTGTTACGCATAGATTCCATAGACATCAATGACCTTCGTTTACGATTCTTAAGAATAGCGAAACATTACATGAAGACCGTTCAAATTGATCGGGTAAATAACTATCTTCACTAATTCAAATAGCAAGGAAATCTCTAAATTATCCTCTATCATAGCTCACAATATCCACAGAATTATATATTACTCTTAAAAATCAAAAGTTTAATCAAGGCGACAAAAAAACAATCTATACATTTAATCAAATCTTAATCAGCCGTAAAGATCCTGAGTCCCAAATTATATAGCTGACCCTGATATCGAATATGAGCAAATATAAACATCGATATTTCCGAAAAGAATATGTTTCATATAAATTTAAATGTTTTCATTTAAATACCATAAGAATGTTACGCAAAACAAAGTTAATTCAATGTCTATGAATATAAAGCATAATGCATAACACTACTAAATTTGAATATTACTATATGATATTATTAACGAACTCTCCCAAGTAAATCATTACCAAATTAAATGTGAAGTACCATACACAAGTTAAGCAGTTCAAAATTAATTTAATTTTTATGAATACAAAGCTTAACACGTAATATTACTAATTTTGAATAATACGATATAATATTATTAATAAACTCTCCCAAGTAAATCATTACCAAATTAAATGTGAAATACAATTCACAAGTTAAGCAGTTCAAAGTTAATTCGATGTCCTTGAAAACAAAGAATAATACTGGACTCTACTAATTTATAAAAGTAAATTGCTGAAAGAGAATTTTGAATAACTACAAATATATCATTACGCCGAAAGTGAATTTCTCCTTACCATTTAAATAAGTCTTTGAAGCCTCGGCTTCATCTTACTACTTCCAAGTCAAGTCCAAGAGGGCAGTCTATTTTCATGGACGGTCTTTTATATGATGCACAAAACTCGTTGAACAGGTGACACGGGATCAAAAGGTTGGTGGATCAAAGAGTTTAACACAAAGGGGGGGAGAAAACGTCTATTTTATTCTCGAAACGGCTGGGCGGCACTGATTCCTTCTAAACTGGCATCTCTTCTCTTCTCATGGTCGTTGAGTTGGCTTTGAGCATGGCTGTGGTCTCTAGCGGGCGAAGTTTGACTCTAGGCTCGTAGCTGGCAGTTGTTCATGCAGTGATAATGTGGCCGGACGTGTTGTGGTTGTTATTAGTTCGTACATAGCCTGGACGGTGAGATTGGGTAAGTGTTGTTGTTGACTTGCCCTTTTTTATTTGACTTGTAGAAAAAATTGCTACATTAGATAAACCCGATGCTAGAGATGTAACAAAAATGTTGCAGGCATTAGCCATGCTGATACTATGTTAGGTACACGGACCTGATGATTTCATATACGTGGTCCCCAAAAACTAGCCTTTGGAGGCTAAGGACTTCCTCGTGGATCTGTTCAACGCCATCCTGTTTTTGAGTAATTTCCCTGAGCCAAAGAAGCACGTCCAGAATCTCTGATTTCACAAATCTGGCCAGGACCTAGCCCTGAATTTGCATTACCAACTGATAAGCTTGCTCGATTTATTTGCATGGTATTGACACGACTATTACTGACGATACTGACACAACATGTTTTGAATTATTACATTTTAGTGGATGAGGAATTTTGCTCCTCGGATGGACAAACCACGTCTTATCAGTTGGTCTTCCTTATCAAGCAGGTCACGATGAACTAAATAAACAGCATACAGACTGGTTATGTCTTCCTTGAAGTGGAAAATGCCTTTGACCTTGTCTGACACAAAGAACTCCTTTTCAAAAACCTTTCCTTAAACCTCCATTTCTACCTAGTCAAGGAACACCATTTCCCAAGTCCAACGCATCTGGGCTGGAATGCTCCAGGGTTCAATTATCGGCCTTGTTCTCTTGAGTCTGTGTGTGGATGATATTCCAGAATCCCCAGATGCCAGGCTGACACTGTATGCGGACAACATAGCTCTTGTAGCTGTGTCGTGCATAGGGCCAAAGGCGGAGTTGAGACTCTAGACACACCTAACGCATTGAGATGGGGGACTGACCACTAGGAAGACAAGTATCAACGTGTAAAAGAGCACATTGGTACTCTCCGGCTATTCGAAGACCAGATTAGATGGGTGGACAGTGCTAAGTACCTCAGTCTTATGCTAGACACCAAACTAGCTTGGTGACTACACATGGCAGACAAACCGACCAAGGCGAAGCAGATGCTGTGGGTTCCAGGCCCACTTCTGAACTGGTGAAGCACCCTGTTCACATGGAGCGAGTTTACACCGTACCAGCAGCTGCTCAGGCTGATTATTGATTATGCTATTTCCGTGTGGGGCCACCTGGTAGACACATATATGAGGAGGATGCAATCTTTCCAGAGCCGGTGTCTTAGTATTATTATGAACGCCCCCTGGTACAATCGCACCATAACTCTGTACCGTAATTTGAAGATGCCCACCATCAAGGGCTACTTCCGGAAGCTTACGTAGTCCTTCTATTACAATCTGCCCAGTGCCACCAATCCACTTATCCAGAGGCTTGGTTAACTACGTCATTAACCCTGGAGGGTACCACATACGTTATAAAGCCCTGCTTGGATAAGCGAGATGTGATAACAGTGGCCATAAGGACATTATCACCCAGACCCCCGTAGATTAATGTCTCAGCACATATCTTTAGAAACCGTTATTTGGTTTGCAACTGGTATTTTTACTTACTGATAATACTGTGTTTTTATTTGTTACAGAAACCTTCGCCTAATGAGACAGCCCATATCTTCAAGTACGGCTAATATTATTATATGACCTGTAGTATTGGGACATAGTACAATGTGTTGTCTTGCAACCCTTTTGGGAGCATTAGATCATGCTTTACTGTGCCTGCGACAACTGCTTGAGGTTCACTTTTGGTACAACTGTCCACTAGCATAGGTAAGATAAGCGCTGCCTGTGGGTAGGCTAGCACTGACGTTATTTAAAATTTTCAAAACTATTGGTTTTAGATATAACTTATTACATTTTTATATAGGTATTTCTTGAGTCACCTCTGTAGGCCTATATTTTGGTAGCATGTATTTTTGAGACCACTATGTGGGATTAGTATGTTAAAACTTATACGTAAATCAATATTTGAAGGGTGACATTTTGGCGTGGGGGAATAATTAATATTAGATGTACAGTTTTAGGTTATTATGTTGACATGAGCATATAATTAAGTAGATTCAATTTTATTACTTCCATGTTGGTAGTAGAAATACTCCGTATTTAATATACTGTTTATTATCCTTGTTTAGAATCAAGCGTATTACTAAGTAATTTCACCATTCATAACCGCAATGTTGGGCGTAGAACTACTTTATATTTAACTTGCTATCTATTGACATTATTTTGGGCTTTAGAACTTTAAATAGTAAATTCATTATTGGACATATGAATACTTTGTATCTATTATACTGTGTTAATGCCGCCATTTTTAGCGTAGGGACATGAGTCAGTATTAAAATAAACGTGTCATAGACAGGCCTAAAAGTAGTTTGCATTATTAAGTCTGAAATAGGAAGAAATATATAAAGAATTATCTAGTGAGACAAGTACACTTTCAGGTTCAATCTGTTAAATAGTATTTTTTATATCATGCTTTAGTGTTAAATGTTGCCATGAGCCACTTAGCTATAGCATTATTTTCCTACGAATGGACACTTTACGCCCCTTTTAGAAAATATAAAAATGATTTTTAACATTTATAACATTGTACTATATTATTAGACAATAGTGCTGGTGACAGAAAGATCGAGGATTGACTCTTGGCCGGGTTTACTGAAGGTGGTTTTTCCAAATTGGTATTATACTCTCCCTCCACGCAAATGGGGGTACATTTTTTCTAAATATAACCTTTCTAATCCCTAAAAACATTACCGGTATCGCAATTAGTACATAAGCGTATAGCCCGAACGGTTAGTAAGACGCTGTGCTAAAAAATAAATATATAAAAGTAGACCTGGTAGCCTATACTAGCTGTCAGATATATCCATTGGTAAGAAAATTGGAGTAATACATGCATGGTACATTTAGATACTTGCTTCGGTAGCTGGTCTAAGGCGTCACCTTCATGTCAAACTTGACTGCTAATGGCAGGGAGATCTGGGTTTGAATTCTGGTTGGTTGTACTCAGGGTAGTTTTTCCTAAATGTTTTCCCCATTTTATTTCCACGCAAATGCGGTTACATTTCCTCTAAAGTCAGTCCTCTCCATACCAAACTCTTTAGTGTGCGTAATTAAAACATATGCATATAACCTGAACAGGTAGTAAGACGTGGTGCTAAAAAAATTAATGTAATTACTCTAATTTTATTAAGACTATACAAAATTAGTGACTAAGATTAAGTATAGGATTTTCAAAGGCACAAAATTAGCTAATTGTTTATCAAGTCAGGAAGAGGAACTGGTTTTGCAAGATATTTACTAAAATTAGATCGCATCTATTGGTCAAAGATGTGCCGTTGACGTCATGTATCGTCACAATGATGTAGATAAGTAACCTTTGGACCTATAGGAGTCAGGCTAGTGTGAGAGGAAATAGTGTCGCAGCGGATTTATATTAGAAAGTAGTGGATCTGGAAGACAGACGAGGGGAATTGACTGAAAGTACTTTTTAAAGGTGATGGAGGGGTGGGGGGGGGGGG
>CABFOV010000128.1:152359-165139 GCA_902141375.1 Timema poppense
GCGTCTTACTACCCGTTCGGGTTATACGCACTTACGCTAATGTGTAATGGTAGGGTGATTGTGAGATGAAATGGAGGACCTACAGTTTAACGTGGAATCCGAACCACGGTGGAGGCCTGGCATTCCCCACATTCACAAGATGTCTTGTCAGAGGTGAAGGAAGGGTTTGGTAATCAGATAAATCTGTTCCGGGACCGAGGATTGAACCCCGGTCGCCAACACAGAAGTCTGACACCTTACCCCTAGACCGCCAGGTCACCATAGTGCTTAACACATATTGTTTATGGGATATATGTTTTCAATCTGATATGACATAAAATGTATTTCCTTTACTGACGGTAGTGTCTTAAGATCGAGAAGGTTGATCTGAAAGAAATTAGGAATAAGTCTTTATTTATATAAAAAAAACGTATATTTGTTTAAGGCATTAAATGTGAACTTTATAAGCACTGCAATATGTCCATAAGTGACTTTTAATTTAACTTAATCTCTGATAGTACACCTAAAATCATACACCAAACCTTGTATCAGAAATATTATAGTATCACAGTAATAAGAATAATTTACACCCCAAATAACCAATTATCTGAATAACGTCAAATGCTAACTTAGACCTGTAATCCGCCTCCCTTACTAATTAATGCCCCATGGGAACATTCTTGACATAAATAGAGAACAGTGTATGTTTTAAAACTTATGATAGTAGATGTTATATATTATAGTTTTATTAGAAGTATCGCACCGTTTAAACTAGATTAATTAAATTTATAAAAAACATATAAAATAACGTATATATACTTATGTATAGCTATAAGTTTAACAAAACTAGTTTAAACGTTTACATACATTATTGTTCATTACAGATTTTTCTATTGTGTTTAAAATAGCTCTAAATTAGTTAGTATTGAAATGTGACTCGCTCCTTATAGACTGAATTTGTATACAACCTGGGTTAGACTAGACTAAACAAAGTCATTGGTCTGTTAGCCATATGTCTCCAGACAAGACGTCACACACAAAAAAGACGCAAACTACGACTCGATTTATTGGGTTGTCTGACTACACTAAAGTCTTCTTAGACGCAATTCAAATCAAAGATGCAGAACGGACACTAAAAGAACTCAACACACAAAAATCCCATCAAATATCTTAACCAATATGAATAGATTTTTCAGCAAAATAATTAAGAACACTACGAATACTTGCATTGGTTGACACCCGTAGACATCTAGTCTGGTTCTCTGGTGGTGGAGAGGTCAGGGGGTCCAAGCCTGATCGGTTATACTGAGATATGAGTTAACTTTAAAGGTTTCCCACTCTCCCTGATGTTAATGACTATACATTTCCTATAAACTCTGACTCACTCATTCTTAACTCATTACTGCAATTATAATGATGACACCCCAAACGAATAGTCGGGCCTAAGAAATATGCGGTGCGAATAAAATTAAAACAAAACCAGATTACTTTGACTACCCCTAGTATAACTACAATCATAAAAGTGACTGGACCTATGATCAACACGTACTGACAGTTATTAACGCTACAATGACTTTCATATACTCATACACCAACTTGGAAAATGTCACAACTACATAACGTATCAAGTTTGACAGCTGTAAAATAAATAATGTAGTCAAATACAGTGTTATCTAGTCTTCCTTTATTTATTATACCTTCAAAACTTGTCACCTAATACAATCACAATTGTTCTTAATCCAAGAATATCTAATTTAACTGATAGAATCAACACACTTCCAAATTGAATAATATAGCTAAGATATTAAAATAAACACTATGTCTGTGTATTAATGAACTAACATTTTACCATATTAAAGCTTTATATCCAACAAATTTTTACGCCATGTCTTATTACCCGTTCAGGATATTTGAGTTGTAATTACTAATGGTATAGGGTAGTGGTAAGTATAATACATAATTGATAGAAAATGTACTTACAATTTCTTGGAAAATATAGTGGAAAACCATTTAGGGTAAATCACTTACAGTACTTCCAACTGGAATTCAAAACCCTACTTACCCATACTCGTGTACGCGTGTCCAACAATACGACTACTATAAACTTAATTTATAAACATTTATATGACGTGAAGATCAATGAAGAATGCATTTGAATGTAAATAGCTAATCATTCTTTTAGAGCGGTGGGGGCCAAACTTTTTTCTTGCGTGCCACTATTTACGTTAAGAATATTAGGCATGCCACTACACCTTAAAATCTCTAGCCTAACCTTACCTTAGTACCACCATCAACTTTAGAAAAATACAACAAGAAATTACTATGACTATTTAAAAATTGATAGTGTAATATATATTATCCTGGATTGGATTAGGAGTTTTGTGTTATTTTTATTAATTCCAGATAAAATATCAGAAAAAAAAGCTATAACGAGAATAGAGAAAAAACCTATTCAAATAATTTATAATGAAAATATATAATTGCATGTTTCAAGAATATACATTAAGAAATTAGTCCATAGCCATACTATTAAACACTGTGATTGCATGCTTTTTTTTTTATTAATTTACTGTAAAAAATAAAAAAATTAAACACTAGTAGAAATCAGACCCATTTTCAATGTTAGAGAATAAATATTTTAGCTTTTAGTGAGATTTATGGATCTCTTTGACATTCAAGAGTTCATTAATGTTTGGATTTGTCGTAGAAGACGCTTGAAGAATCAGATTTCTTATATGCTTATCAGTGAGAACCAAACCGTACTTATGTTTTACTAAGTTCACAAATGAAAAGGTTTGCTCACAGATGTAAGTAGAACCAAACCTACAACAATATCGCAATGCCATGTGTCTTAATATAAGAAACTGGCATGGGAAAAGGAATCTACAGAAGATGGAAAATTCTGAGCGGGAAGGCTTCCCAAGTACTTCCTTGTACATGCTGTGAATCGCAGCGTTGTTTTGAATTTAATTGTGTACACTAGAAGGGTAGATAACTATTTCCTAAGTAGAAATTGAAACAGGGTTTGTAAAAACCTGAAGATTTTTTATTTTCATCCTGAAAGTCTCAAAACCTGGTTAAAAAGAGTTATTTTTAATTAGCTTTAACACGTTTGTATTTATCAAAGCCTTGCCCATTACATTCAGTGTTGGAAAGTTTATGCATTCATGAAAAATGAAAGAGCTCATTTTGATAAAGATAAATTATGTGACCCTTGAGAATTAGCTTTGCTTTAAAAGCCTGAACTGAGCTTAATAGGTTTGTAAAAAGGTTACTTTTATCTTACAAACGCTGATTCAAGCTGTTAAAGTGCCCTTTTATGTCCAAAAAGTTAAATCCAATTGCCATTCTTCATCCTTTAAAAGTGTACGTTCAAGTAGATCCCTGTTTCATTCCAAAATCTTCATAATATTACCCGTTAAACTAAAATAAATTTCAAGTGCCTTTCCCTGCGACAGCCAATGGACACTAGAATAAAGAAGTTCATAATTATGTCTGTCTTCCGATTCCACTTCGAGGAGTTGGCGGAATTCCCATTTGTTAAATGCAGATTTAAAAACTTTGTGTTTCAAATAACCTTCCAAATAAACTAAATGGATTTCCACTCTCCCTCCACTCAAATGTGAGTACATTCCTCATCCATAAAACCACTAGCGTAATTAGTACATAAGCGTATAACCCGAAAAGGTAATAAGACGTAGTGCTAAGAAAAATAACATGTATTTAAAAGAGTTATAAGCTCATGGCACACCAACTAAAAACAATGATGTATGTAATATAGCGCCTAGAGGTTAGGTGGATATATGGACTGAACGTAAGTGTCGTCAGTGTGACAGGGTAACCGGGGTGTGGATTCAAGTTGTATGTACAGAATGTTTTAAATTAAATGATTTGCAACTCTCTCTCCACACTAATCTGGATATATTCCCTTTAAATGCCTCTTTCTCATTCTAGTACGTCTGGTACATTAAAAAAAGCTGCACTTTTTGATTGGAATATGCCACTTTGTGTGGTCATAAATGAGGTCAAAAGAGACCTTTTCAGATAGGGAGCCACATTAAAATCCGTGCAGAACACCAAAATGGCGGCTATTTATGGACGCCATTTTGTAGCCCTAGAATTGGTTGTATCTCAGCTCCTAATGGTTCGATTTTAATTTTTTCTTTTTTTGTTTAAAAGCTCTTGTTAAGTAATTTTTTTATCATATTTACTTTTATCTAAGCCTTAGGATTTCCTCATAACTAAAAAAAATTGATTTTAGTGTTCGTCTAGTTTTTTTTATTTGTTTTTGTTTTTTGTGTGTGATTTCTCTTACATTTGTTTTCATTCTAATATAAAATCATACTCATATAAATCATTTAACATTCATTTTTGCAGATTATACTGAATTGAACTATTCTCAAAATGACTTCAAGGCACCTGCGGATGGCAAATGTTGACTTTGACTCTCCACTTGAGCTTCGTGTTATAGATAGGACCAAATGTTGCATTTGTCAAGAATCTAGTGATGAAGGCTTGATTTGCACAGCCTTACACACTGCAAAAGCACTTGTTGGTGCTGGCTACAAGACGCTTTCGGAAAATCTAACAAATTTCAGAATCTTGGTGCATTGCCCTATGGTTTGGATGTACAAAAGTTAAATGAGGGTGAAGGTATAGAAGGAACATTAAAAAAAATAAAGCAAAGTGGCATAAAAAGTGTGCACTTAACTTCAACAGTATAAAACTAGCCAGAGCAAAGAAACGCAAACGTTCATCCTCTTTGCTAAATGATTCACATGAGAACAGTCCACAAACTTTATCAGAGCCGGGTGAAAAAACCCCAAGGAATATGCGTTGTTCCACATCATTTATTAAAATGAAAGATGAAATATGTTTTATATGCAATCAAAAGGGCACTACTCGAAAATCTCTATATAAGATTGCTTCCCTAAAAGACGATAAACTTAAGATATGTGCCGATATTACCAATAACACAAACCTTAAAGCATTCCTAGAGGGTGGCAATTTGGTTGCTAAGGAAGCAAAGTACCACTCGAAGTGCTATACAAACCTGACCAATTGTCTGAGAGCAAAAGAAGAAGAGGTCAACTCTATCTGCGAGAGTATGGCATTTGCTTCCGTTGCAAGCTTCTTAAGAGAGAAAAACAAGGCCTCTGAATCTGATAATACTGAGATTGTATTCAAAATGGCTCACTTAAAGACTATATATGCAAACAGCCTTGCAAATATTCAGAGAATGAAAAGTAAAGACCTTCCAAACACACATACCACCCGTTTACGCGAGAGATTTCTCGATCACTTCCCACAGTTCAAAGCTCAAATTTCAGGCAGAAATTACTTCCTTTATCATGATGGTGCTAAATATTCATTCTGAAAACCTTGATGATGATACTTTTGCATGTGAAAGATTTATTAAGCAAATTAGAAAGATTATAACCCAGCACAAAGTTACGTTTGATGGTCATCTGAACGATGATCAACAAGCTGCAAGCGTTCCTCCGGCACCTCTCTCTTTAGTGTGTTCTTTACTTCATGGCTAGGCTTCAGTAGAGAATGTGACTAAATCAACTCAGCCTGCTTTGACTATCAGCCAATTAATAGTTTTCAACCACAGTGAAAACATTCCAAAAGGCAACATTATTTGTCATAAGAAAAGTCATGAACCACCAGTTCCATTATACGTGGGCCTGTCTATATTTGGAAGAACACGAAATAATACAATAATTGAAAGCATGCATAAAAGAGGCCTCTCAATATCACCAAACAGAATTATGGAGATAACAGCAAGTCTGGCTCATTTGGAGATTAAGAGAGCTCAAGAAGAAGGTGTCCTATGCCCCTCAAATTTGCTTCATGGTCTCTTTGTGATTGGTGCGTACGATAAAATTGATCATATCTACAGCAGTACAACTTCAGAATCATCTTTCCAAGGAACAGCAATTTCTATCTTTCAAATTCCCGGCGTAGGAGAAGTTGGTGAGCCTCGTAATTTCGCCACAAGCATTTCGTGTGTCGACCAAAGTAACAGGAAAGTGCCAGAGCTTCCAGACAGCTACAATGTTTTCACGACTGTAACACTGCCTTCCAAGCAACCTCCTGTGCCAATAGCAAGCGAGATCATCTGTTCTCAGATGTCAACTTCTAAATTTGGATCCGAGTGGAAAACGGAACAGGAATGGCTAGACCATATTCTTAGCGACAGAAAAGATGGGCCCTTAAACCTTTCCTGGGCAGCGTTCTATGCTTCAAAGGTAGGCTCTTCATCATTTGAATTAACACGTAACTCTCTTTTACCTCTATTCAATGAAAGTTCTTCTTCGCCGTCAATGCTGAAGCACGGAATGGATCAAATAAGAAAAATTACAACGTTTTTAAATCCAAGACAAATTCCTGTCATATGTGTGGCTCAACCTCTATTTGCCTTGACTAAATCCATCCAGTGGAACTGGCTTGAATTTTATGGTGAATCCAAATTTGTAGCCATGTTTGCAGCGTTTCATATTGAGCAGGCCTTTCTGAAGATGCTTGGCCAGTCTGGAGAAGTTTACTGTTTTGATTTACTACAAAGATGGAGAAGAATTCTCAGTCAATCATGTTAGAAAGCTTCTATTTACTTCAAAAAGTCGCAGTCTATCAAGCTTGCCCCCAACTAAAGAGGCATTAAGGCAGCATTGTCTCCGTTCAGCATACCAGGCAGAACAAGTCTGGGGTCGTGCCTGCTCAGTGATAGACAACGTTCCAGGACCAGAAGGATGGGAATGTACCAGAGCTGCAGGGGAGTGGGTGCCGGTCTGGTCTTCTCTGCCCTCGATTTGGGCAGCTTGTAGAGAATTGGTTAATTGCAGTTGCTCTGAATGCCGTACACGATGCTCCTGTTCAAAGGCTAAGGTTCCATGCACGCTGCTTTGCAGGAACTGCACTGGAGGTCAAAAATGCGGCAATAAATACAATAAAAGGCATGTGCTTAGTTGAGAATTTCTAAATTTCAATATTTCCATCACTTTCAAGATCATTATATTTATTTTTGCATCCAGCGTCTTCTGTATGTAGACTCTTTTTCAAATACCAGGCGTCAAAAATACTTTTCTTTACTTGTTAACTTTTTAAGAGTTTATATGAAAATAATTACTTTGTTCCAGGTATGATTCGGAAGATGAGGAAGAGGATAGCTTGATTTAGAGACATTTAAGCTGCTAAGAAGAAGTTAATTTGCAGGAGCATTCCTATTATTCAAACATTTTTGTAAACATTATGTTACTATCTTATTGTAATAGTAAAGTAAACGAAATATTGTAAACCAGTCGTTTCATTTGACCAGTAATTTCTCAAGAAGTAGTTTATTAAAACAGATTTTCTTGGTATCAATGGAAAGAAAAAATAATGCTCTTTCTTTTTTATTTCACCTATAAAGGAGATATTATGGACAATAAAAAAGAAAGTTAGCAATGAAATTTGTGAGAGAAGGGAAATCTTCATAAATGCTTAAATTGGGGAGAAACCATTAAAGCTTAGAGATAAATATATAATAACCAATTAGTTTCTTCTTAGCAAGAGCTTTCAAACAACAACAAAAACTTAAATCGGAATATTAGAAGCTGAGATACCATGGAATTAAGAACACTAAAATGGCGGCTATAAATGGCCGCCATTTTGGTGTCCTGCACAGATTTTCAAGTGGCTCCCTATATGAAAAGGTATCTTTTCCTGTTACATATGACTACAGAAAGTGGCATATTCCAATCAAAAAGTGCAGCTTTTTGACTTTATTTGCTATGTACCAGACGTACTATTCCTACCCCATTAGCGTAATAAGATGTGGATACACCGACCATGTTGTTAGATAGTGCAAATACATAATAATATAAATAGAACCGATGAACAACAGACTAATTTTTACACTAAACAAGCGTGCAATAAATATATAAATTTTTTTAACCAAATCAAAGTCCCCTTATTACTATTTTACTATATGATTATATGAACATTTAGACATAAAAGCAGAATAGAAGTGAATAACCCGAATGAGTAGTAAGATGTGGTGCTAAAAATAAATGGATTAGAGGAACTGTACCAAAACTTGCGCAAATGTGGATACACTTTCTCAATATTCTACCTTCCTCATTCCTTTCTCTTTTGTGAAAATATGCGAACAGCCGGGATGAATATTTCACTGCTAAACACACAATTATTTTAAATAAATATTATAATTTCATCACGTAGTATTTTCCGGGGTGTCTTTTCACACCTTAATGGTGTGGGGAGGAGAATTTTAGATTAAGTGTACCTTCATTTACGTGGAGGAAGCGTAATAAGCCACTTAGGAAAAAACACCTTCAGTATGTTCGGCTAGGATTTGACAACCTCGCCACAAAATAAATTAGAGGAACTTGGCGAGAATAAAACTAGGCAAGCTTCCTTATATTTCCATGACCTGTGACCTTAGTGAAACATACATTTTTATTTGGCGGTAGTATCCCAGTGCTGGAGATGTTCATGATGGGTTTTTGTGTAGGTTTAAAAATGAGTTAAAATGTTATTTGAAATGACCACTACAATCGCCTTCAGTATAACATGTCAAATATGGTATATCCATGCAAAAATGTCTTATGTGAAGTGATGTTTAGAAACTATGAATACCATGAGATTTGGGTCAAGCTATTTTAAAATCCCGACCTCCTAAAGACGAAAATCAAATATCTAATGGCTCAGAGATAATCCACCAATAATTTGAAGACATCCAAAACCTTAATACGAAAAGATAAAAAATAAATAAATAAAAACAAACTGATAGTTAAAAATTTAATTTTTATGTGTAATAGTATATATTTAATAGTTTAGAAAGTATTCAGTCAATCGTATTGAAATATTTAGGTGTTCATCTATAGGAAGCTATTAAGTCAAATGTACAAAATCAAACACTTGCAATTAATAGGTTTGGAAAATTGGATGCATCTAATTTAACCAGTTAAAACAGCTTTTAGGGGAAATTTAAAAAAATAAAGTTAAAAAAAAATCAAAACACAAAGAATCAGTTTTGTTGAGAAAGAAGTTAAAAAAAGTTCCAATGCACGATTATCATTAATATTTTGACATTGTTTTTAGCACTGTTGTTCTTGAACAACAAAATTTAGGCCTGCTTTCTGATTAGTACATTGCTGAAACTGGAAAACATAAGTATTTTGATATGTTAAATTTCAAAAATAAAAATATTTATAGGTTTTCCAGCCTCGATACTGTCATAATATGACATATTATGTGTTTGTCACAAAAAGAAGCGTTCATTTGTGATAAAAGCGTTAACCTAATTTCATGTAATCGTTTATTGAAAGCCCCTCAAAGCTGTCATTCTAACTACTCCACTGGATATAATACTATTTCTCTAATAATGGACAATAATCTATTCAATTTTGAGGAAGGAAGACCCGCTTTATTTGCAAAGTCAACGCTAACGCTTCCTTAGATTGTCGAAAACAGTTCTGCAAATATTGTTACTACAGCAAAATTATGTTTAAAACTTTAAGATATAAAATATTTATTACAAAGAGTATATTTAAAGAACATCTAAAGCATTGTGAACACAGTTATTATAATTCTTTCATCAACTTCTTTGAAAACATAATAAAAATAATAATTTTAAGCAAAATCTGTTTCAACTGCGCATACGAATGTAGAAAGGAATTATCTAGTAGGCCCATATAATTACTCAATAAGACCAGTGTTAAAATATAATTCTAACATTTGACCTTACTCGGCAAGATAGTTGAACTAAATTGATATAACTTAGATGTTCTTAGATTTGTTTAATCAACATTCATCTCCCACTTACAGTAAGCTTAGCAAACATATCAAATATAATCTTTAGTCCTATTAATAATCCCTAGTGATTGACCGACTGACAGGTATTTCTTTCAGATTTGACTTAATCATTTACAATGTTGCCATCATTTGTAAAGTAAATGAAGTAAAGTTGTACACAAAACTCAAATGTATAGGCCTACTAGAGACTCAAATTTCGGCTGGGTGTGAGGTATAGTTTCCTAAATGATTTTACCCACTCAACCTGTACTCAAATGTGGTTACATTTTATTTAAGTTCCTCCTTTCTCCTTCATGTAAATATTTCGATATCTCGGACGCATAGTACAATATGGAGTAAGAAAATATTTACTGGCAGTATTGAATCAGTATGCTTGAGGGCCCCACGTCTTAAAATGAATTAGCAGATTTGTTTCAAAGACTTTTTCTCATGAAATTATTAATATTTATTTTATGTAAACATTCAATACTAGAGTATTTTTTGCATGATAGTAAGAGAATTTTATTTTACACTAATTTATTTTTATATATATTTTATGTATTTCATTTATCATTACATTTGTAAAAAAATAAATTGTAGAACGAAAGGCGTCAACAAAACTGACATGACTGTGAACATAAAAGGACTTGTCCAATTCACGAACGAAAAAGATCGCTTTACCCTAAGTCACAGAGAAGGAAAGAACAGAGCCACAGCCCCTAGGTTAAAAATGTTGCACTCCTTTTCGAGGCTTTACTCCTTCAACGTTGAGATCGCTAGGTGCGTTCCCCAGTGACTACAGCGCAATCAAGTGAGCATTTTTTAAACGATTCACTTTAAACTCAAATATACTAGAAGGCAGATACAAAATATGAGCTGTCTGCTGGCGGTCACCGAGAAAGCTTCAGTTAGCGCCCTCCTCTGTCTCTAACCCCTCACCCCCTCGTTATATGTACCCTAATCCTGCCATAAAAATTACTTTACTCTGACTGCACATTACAAAGAAAACTTGAAACCCAATGAACCTTTTTTATTTAACTAAGGGACTGGCTGTCAACTGCAATTATTTATTAAGGAGCACTGAGAAGAATTGCAGACGTTTAGAAATACCAATTTATTTAAAGAAGCGGTTATAGATTGTTTAATATTGTTTTCATCAAAATGGGGGTAAGAGTTCTGACCAATTAAATAGTTTGAATTTTAATTATAAAGTGTGTTTTAAATTTGTGATATCTTATATAGAACCGTAAAAAACAACCCCACAAATTGTGACCCTATCAAAACATGACTATTTGATAGAGGAAAGCTAGATACCAAACCACATGGCCTCCAATGCAGGTCTTTAATAGCTATTTGATGCTATGTATTTAAAAGCATTAATGTATACTTGAAATAATTTAAAAACTGTTAATTTCCCGGTGTAAATTAAAATTCCCACACTCAAGTAATTGAAGTTAAAACAAAAATATGGGTTGGTTTTAAATAGTTTTAAGGGTCTCTGTTACTTTAAATTGCGTAGTAAACACTAACGTTAAACTATTGTATTTTGTGTGAGTACATGGATGCAGGCCGGATAGTAATATAAATATATTGCAAACAAACGGTTCGGAGAGCTATGTCTCGCGGGTCGTTTGTTTTTGTGTGTTTGTTTGTGAATCTTGCCTAATCATTCGACCTTGAAAGGGAGTTATCTCTAATAATAAAAGTTAAATCAGTTCGAAATTTTAATTAATCATATAGGGCCCATGCGTATAGATAAAATTATGTACAGTTTATTGGAGCAATTATTCAACATATTATATACGAGTACCCTACACTCTACTTATCTTAAAAGTTAGCAAGCTTTCTATTATGAAGTACTAGCAATCCTACACGGCGTTGTCTGTGACCCCTTGTGGCATAAGAATTATGTAGACATCCCCCCCCCCNCTTGTGGCATAAAAATTATGTAAACATCCCCCCCCCCCTCCCATGGTACCCGTATCTCTGAAACGTAATTCTAAAACAAAATATTTTCTTCAAAAATATCATAATTAAAAAGATAATTGAAAATCTAAAAATCATGCTTCAAGGTGCAATCGGACCACCTTCGGTCCACCTATGTTAAAAAAAATTTATCTCTGCATGCCGTAGATTAGGCATCGCACACAAACAAACACACACAGACAAACACTTCCTTTTATTACTATAGACTATGATGTAATATTGTGGCTTATAAAATACGGCTATAGGCTATTCTAGTTCATTAAATTATTGATGTCACCATTCAGGGTAAACCGATTATTGGCTACATAGATATTATTTTTATACGTGAGATACAAAATAAATAGGTATCTCAAAATGATTTACTATTTAACATATTTTGATTATTAAATGAATAGTTTTTAAATAGGAGCTAACGAGTATGAAACCATACACATAGAATTTTAACGTTTTTTTATCATCACATTTAATAATTCATTTACAAGTGCATTTCCAAGACTCGTGTCACTTACGTTTAAACTGTAGAAGCACTGGCATTGTATATTTGGGTCCAACACTCTCTTGTTTGAAAAGTTTTGGTCGATGAAAGGGGGATGAGGTGGGACTAAGGGATAACCGCTACCTGGACTATTGTACTCGGAGAGACAGCAATTCTTAGCTTGTCTTTCTCACGAGGAACATTTTGCAAGTGAGTTGTTTTAAAGAATTCTCACTTGGAAGCGCTGTTATCACTGGATATTTTAAGTTCTACCTGACTCGAGGAGCGCAACAAATCTCCCGTAAGGCAGTGTATCTGTTATTTCTTTGTCTGTGCCCGAGGTTTATATATATGCATCTCTCATTGCCAATGGTTATGCATAATGCATAAGAAGTTAAAATCAAATTTGACCTAATAGTAGAGGCACCACTTAAATTAAGTAAATTATATGTTCCAAGCTGTACGGTTTAATAAACGTTGTTTTATTATTGTTGAACTCAAGGTCGTAGTCGGGGGAGGGGGGACTTTGGGGTTCAACCTCC
>CABFOV010000128.1:176599-201499 GCA_902141375.1 Timema poppense
ATATATATATATATATATATATATATATATATATATATAAGCGGTGAGGAAGGTTTACTTTAGATTAAGTGTACCCGCATTTTCGTGGAGGGAGAGTGGAAAGCCACTTAGGAACCAACACTATAAGTACACCCAATTGAACCCCGATCTGCCCACCAACATCATACCAATTTATTGCTGGAGTAGCGCCCTAGACTATGTGGGTACTGAATTGTATGTGAGTTCATTATAAAAAAAACTTGTATTCGTACGTACGATTTGTGTTATAGGGTTGTGAAAGACACTAACTCTTTTAAAGTGGAAGATAATGAATAAATTTTATGCAACATAGTAGCTATCTTTTTTTTCGAATAATTATCCAAACCGCGTTTCAGATCAAAGTTGTTTGTTTATTCTCTCAACAAGTTTAATATATTCTTATGACAACATTAATCACAAGCAGTTATGAAAATCTTACATTTATGACGGCCAAACGGGATAACATTTGAGTTGATTAAATACTATATATACATACATTATAAAATGTAATAATTTAAGTTGGCCAGAAGAGATTTAATTTGGCTTTTACAAATATTTAAAGAGATTTATACATTTTTTAACGTATTTTCATAACAGCTTTAAGTTTCTATATTAATCTAACTTAACGATCTTGTTCAAAGATTATTTCAACCTGTGCGAGTTTTTTTTTCTTTTCAATATAATCTTTAGGTACTCTCCTTATAATTCATGAAACGGATTTCTTTCTTGTCGGCTAATACTATCATTGTAATGTTTTTTTGTGTTCAGTGAAAGGGAAACTATTATAAAAGCACATTTGGTCGAATGTAATAAAAACAAAGAAAAATGTAAGTCAATATCAAGGCCACTTGTTTTTGTTAAATAACCTTCAAATCCTTGTAAACGGTGAAAGAGTCCGTCCGTTGCCTTGTCCGTAACTTTAGCCAAGGTCTTTATACTGGAAATTGTCATCTATTAGATAGAATTAGAGATAAAAAAAGCTTTGTGTGGTTCTATCTTACGTAACAATATGTTTAGTTCTAGTAATCACTTGAATGTCGAGCAATATTTGGTAATTTTTTAAACTAAATCACTTATACATTTACAGTTTAATGTTAACATAGGATTATACCAAATGTTTTTTTCCGAATTGGACTTGATTCAATCATTATTATTATTAGCACCGCCTCTTACTACCCGTTCGGGTTATACGCACTTACGCTAATGTGTAATGGTAAGGTTATTGTGAGATGAAATAGAGGACCTAGAGTTTAACGTGGGATCCGAACCACGGTGGAGACCTGGCACTCCATACATTCGCAAGTTGTGATTACTATACGTCTTGTCGGAGGTGAAGGAAGGGTTTGGCAACTGATTCAATCAAATTCTGATTAAAGAATTTCTGGTGGACATTTTAAACCTGATAAAACCTAAAATAATTTGTGAACAAGGATATGGGATATGAGTCAAAAGAAGAATTATAATAGACTAAAAGAATTTTTCGTGGCAATAAAAACTGTGTTTCATGTGTACACTGTATAGATAAAGTATTATTATATTGAATAAATTGATCAAATTATTTTGAAAAACAATTAATTTGTATGTGTCCCAAATTAAGTTTTTTTATATCTCCTCTGTCTGTAGACCCTACATTTATAGGAGTTAGGTAAGCATATGTCTGTGTCCTTCTGTTAAAATTAAGCAGTTAGGTTAATTTTATTTTCTAAAATGATTATTTAAGAAGATTTCTATTCTATCTTGGTAAACAATGAATGCGAGCGTAGAAACATTCAAAATTACGTTGTTCAAAGCAATAAATGCAAAAATATTTGTTATTAAATTGCCATAAAAATCTCGATTGTTTATAAAGAGTAAAGTAAAAAGCAATCATTGTTGTGTTTTATGTCCCAAAAAATAATAATATGAGGTTAAAATATTTTATATTTCTTAAAAAAATACTCTATTCTAGTGCATAAAATGAATTACATATTGGATTAAAATTTGGTCTCTATAAATATTATTTTTCTATATCAATCCAAATTTTATATATGAACAAATTTGAAGGAAAACTAAACGTAATCAACCAAAAGCTATAAAAGCAAAATTTATTTATTTAATAATAGTGAAGATCATTTTTAATAACTTCCCCTTGATTGTATATATATATATATATATTAGAATATAATATGATATATTTAATAGAAAAGTCGGTGACTTTGCGGTCTAGGGGTAAGGTGTCAGACTTCTATGCTGGCGGCCGGGGCTCAATCCCCGGTCCCGGCACAGATTTATCTGATTTCCAAACCCTTCCTTCACCTTTGACAAGATGTGTATTAATCACAACTTGTGAATGTGGGGAATGCCAGGCCTCCACCGTGGTTCGGATTCACACGTTAAACTGTAGGTCCTTCATTTCATCTCACAATCCCCCTGCCATTACACATTAGCGTAAGTGTGTATAACCCGAACGGGTAGTAAGAGGCAATAATGAATTATTATTATTATCACCGCGTCTTACTACCCGTTGTTTTGTAACTACCTAATGAGTAATGGAATACATTTAATTAGAATCAGATAATATAAGTTGTTTTGCTTTAAATTTCACCTACCCACGGAATACAAATTTATCTGGTACAACTAGATGATACATATGTTAATACCTTTATACATACAACTATCTAATTTGATTGAATATCAATTTTCATTACCATACAGTGAGGTTTGGTCGGAATTTGTGTGAATGGATAACTCGTTTCTTTTAAACCACATACATGAGTCAAGATGATTTAATATAATATTTTATCGTGTTTCCAAACAGGTTTGAAAAGTGTCTTGGTCAATTACCGCAGACTACTTATGCAGGGTATTCCTTGTCCCATCTATGGCACCAGATGACGTTTGTGGCATTCCCAAAATATTTGTGATTTCATAATGTTGTTAAAACTTCCTTGTTTTAATATCAAGTTTCACCTTTACGTTTCTGTTTCGTTCATTTTAAAAACACCAAATTTGCCTGTAAACTCATTAAAGATGGATACAAACTATTTTTCATACAACTTTACGTTGTTCCCTTGATGTTAACAAATCTTTTTAGCTCATGCATTCCTTAAAACAATCAACGATGGTGTGTGTGTTCTCTCGATTAATACAAAAGCCTTTTTTCTTCGGTGGTCTTGGGGTGAAGTAGCTCGCCCCAGGACCCGGTGTTCGTGGCTTCAAACTCAGCTGGTGTAGATGGATTGTTATCGAGTGATAAAAATCCGTAGCACAACTTCCTTTGGAGGGGAAGTAAAGCCGTCGGTTCCATGTAGATTGTGGCATGTAAAAGAACCCTGGAAGGTATATGAAAATAGCTTTCCCGGCAAAATGTGTAGGCCCTTTCACAATCTCGCCCAAAGAAATTCTCGTGTACTGATATAATCAGTCAGTTTAGAAAGTGTAAGTAAATACCTCAAATAAATAATAATAAATTATTTTAAATAATGGGATTTTTTTAAAGTGAAATTTGTGAAAATATTAAAACAATTGTTTAGTCAAAATAGCTAGAGCAGGTTTTATGCCCATTTCTTTTTTACTATCTACAGCTATACTTTTAATATTCATTAACATTTAGGAGTGTGTGTTTAGAGGTTTTGTTAATTCCAAATAAAAGGGAGGCCTACAACATTTTGACAACCTAATGATGGCAAGAATGATTAAATATAAGTATTTCAAGAAAAAAAATTAACCCTGATGATTGGGATAGATGAAAATAGGCCCTATATATTAAAAATAAATGGTACGGATCTCTGCATGGAATTTCTCGCTCTATTGATTAAAAATGTAGCTATTTAGTCTAAACTCTTAATATACGTGAAACAAAATAATATACACTAGCAAACCCAAGCATAAATTGCACTATACTTATGTAAAACATTTTTTGGGTCCCTGTTTTAAATTTTATAATTTTATTTTTAAAGAATGAGTGTCCTCATTTGTATGTCTGGACCGATAAAAAAGATCAATATTGGGCCGACAAGGGTCAATACTTCGTATTAAAATTTCGACTTCCGGTTAAATTTTTTTTACATTTAAAAAGGTATTGTACATCTTCATATCATCGCACTGTTATTAAGTTCCTCATTTATAAATTTTAACCAATAAAAAATATAGATATTGACTATTGAGTCTAAAATGGAGATAGATCATTGTTGTACAAACATTTCTCCTAGGAGGTTTAACGAAAAATAACATAAACTTTTTGAGAGACTTACAGTAGCCCCATGGCTTCTTTGATGCTGACTGACAGCTCACAGCTGACTTCGGACAGTCAAAATTTAGGTATATACCTAAATTTTGACTGTCAAAAGTGACAAATGCTAAACACCTGTGTTTACAGATAATCTGGTTTGGAGTAGGGGCACGAAATTTGGTCTGGTAGCTTTTTATTATTATTATTATTATTAGCACCGCGTCTTACTACCCGTTCGGGTTATACGCACTTAAGCTAATGTGTAATGGTAGGGTGATTGTGAGATGAAATGGAGGACCTACAGTTTAACGTGGAATCCAAACTACGGTTGAGACCTGGCATTTCCCACAGTCACAAGATGTCTTGTCAGAGGTGAAGGAGGGGTTTGGTAATCAGATAAATCTGTGCCGGGACCGAGGATTGAACCCCGGCCGCCAGCACAGAAGTCTGACACCTTACCCCTAGACCGCCAGGTCACCTGGTAGCTTTTTTAAACTGTCAACTGTCAGCTGTCAGTCAGCACCAAAGAAGCAATGGGGCTACTGTACCTATATTAAATTACTCTATGGCATTGGAGAATTATTGGTTTAAACTTAAGTAGTATCTCTTTACAACTAAAGCAAACAAAATTGCATTAATATATTTGTCAATATCTCAGAAACTGTTGGTTTTATAAAAATATATTTCATATAAAAGTTTTTATTTTTAATAGTACTAAAATTTTGCAAGGATAAGTTATTTAGTATATCAAATAGTTGCGGAGATACGGAAATTTCAGCTCTGTAAAGTACCCTAAAAGTCATTTTCATGGTAAAATTAAAATAGCCGGTCTATTTATAATCTTAATCAACGCCTACAAATTTTAATCAAAATCGCTAGAGCTGATTTTGAGAAAATTGATTTTTTTCTTTTCTCCCTTTATTAAACTAGGCTTGCTCTTAATTTTAAGTTCAAACAGACACACAGACAGACTTCATTGCAAATACCACTTTTTAGGGTTTGGGGGGGTCTTGAGACGTCGACATCCATCAACATTTCAGGTTAGATTTTTTTTACGGTCGCAATACTTTAACTTTAGTGTTCGAAAAGTTATTTGCGTATAGCTTGAAAGTTATTAGTTTTATAAAAATATGCTTAGAATAAAATATTTGTATTATAAATAGATCTGCATATTTGTAATGAGAAGTAATTTCATATCTAAAATACTTTCGGATATGATAAAAAATGATAATTTACGCATCATACCGGAGCCCTTAAAGTCATTTTGCCGAAATATTGAGAGTAGTCATTTTGTTAGGAATATTTACAAATGTTTCAAAATGAATTTAATCATAATCATTAGCGCCAAATTTGATAAAATCGAGTTTTTCTCTTTTTGCCCCTCAGTAAACTATCCTTAATTTTAGGATTAGATATTCAATTCCAAAAACCCCTTGGGGCAACCCTATGAAAACCCTAGATACCAAGTTTCAGCCCGATCAGTAAAATAGTTTAGGCTCTAGTTGGAGGTACAGACAGACAGACAGACAGACAGACGGAAATTCAAAAACAAATTTTTCGGATTTAGGGGGTCGATATTCATCAAAATGCTGAGCTCTATTTTTTTGACGATCACAAAACTTTCTCTACCTGTAAGATAGCGAGAAAGTATAGAAACGGGGATGCAGATGTGTATTTGTGTCTGATGATCCTAAACTCAGAACTATTTTTTCTGTACAGTAATATATTTGAGTGTAAAAATAAGACTTAAGAAATATACATATTTAATTAAAGAGGTCCATTGCTCCTAGTTTTAAAATTTGGTTCAAATATCCAAATAATATATTATTTTCGATTTCATTTGTATATTTACATAAAAAATCGCTTTCTTAATGTGTCAGTGTGAACCCAGTATAATGTAGTTAATTTTTTGATATACTTTAAAATACTGACCCATCAATTATTTACTTAGCTACAATAGTTAACGTACACATTCTAGGCCAACTGATTCAATCAGAACACAAATTAGAAGCCAGACACTCTAGCATCTTGAGTTACGGAGGTGGTCTACTCAGCAAGATACCAATTCGACCTACTATGAATTTTTTGATTGGGAAGTTTCGATGTTCTAATAATATAAACCTTGATTTACACGTTCACGGAAGACTTAAAATATAATTTGATTGAGTGGCGCAACAATCTACACGCTAGCAGAAATGCATGCTGACCCATAATGCTTTGCAACTCAAACTTAAAACAGCCGATAATTATTAATATATTTAGTTTTATAGTGGATAAAAATACAATTTAAATCAGTGGCTCCCAACATTTATTCTCTTGCATATTCCTTGGCAACCCATTTTCATAAATTTTACCCTTATTAGAAAAATGTGTAATTAATATAGTGGTTGTTATTTAATATTTGTTTGTTCTAAATGTAAATAAGTAAATGCGCCAATAATGGGATTATTGAAATAATATCATAGTAGGGTGAACAAAGAGGGCATATATTTTTCCATTCAAAAAGCAATATGGTAGGCCACGTATGAAATGATTAAACCATAGTCTGTGGTTAAACTCTGTAGAAGAATGTGTGAAAGAAAGAAATATTAAGAGTGTTAAGAATAAAATACCATGTATGACTCAGTGTGTAGATGTTGTTGAAGCGAAGGGTTAGGGACGTATGGAGAAAGTTAGTGAGGCTGGATTAATTAAGGAGTTGTTTTTTTGAGCTATATGCACATTTTGTTGCCTACTTTACTTTTAAAGTTGGATATTTAATTCCAGAAACACGCTGGTGGAGCCTTATAAAAACCCTAGATACAAAGTCTTAGTCCAATTGGCAAAATAGTTTCGGCTCTAGACCTAGATACAGACGGCATTGTGAATACCACCTTTTCAGTTTCAGGGGCTCATGATACATCAACATTTATCAAAATCTTGAGTTAAATGTTTGGACGATCACAATATGAATGAGGAAGGTGGAGTTTAAAGAAAATATATCATTATTTTCGTGAAGAGAGAGATTAAATCCATATAGGGAAAGCTAGCTCAGTAGGCCTACACTCAGCCGCGACACTTACTTTCACTGGCAAACCAGAGAATACGAGACTGATGCCTTTGTCTACGTGCCCACTGGTGTGGGTAAATGGTCTTTCTTTTGATATTGGTGTAAAATCTTAGCAACTAACAAGGTATCGTTATGTCTAGTCATATATGTACACAGCTTTCGAGAGGCCTTTTCTCCTATTAGAATAACACCATATATAATGATTTTGGTGGGAGAAAAAGGCTTTAAAGATTCGTACAAAATCGATATAAAAATTATATACTTGACCATTCTTCTTTGAAATATTCAATTAGGTGATTTTAATTAAGATATATTGAAAATATAAAGAGTTTGGATGGTTCTTTGACCAAGCAAAGTGAGGTTCTTTTTTAATTTGAGCATTTGGCATTGTATCAGTCTTTCCAGATCTTTACTACACGATAACTGTCCAATTTCGTGGACCAATTTTAAAAAAATTTGGGAAGGACATTCTTTAAACCTAGGCCGAATAACGTATGTACTGTACCTACATGGTTTTTCGATCTTGTTATCCTTTTCAATATGGCGGCTGCCAAAATACTTATTATTTACTGTAATAACGATAGTAACGTGGAGGGAGCAAGGTCTACTGTTCACACATTTACATGTTTTGAGCATTTGTATCATCCCGTTTTCTTCAGAGGGAAGAAATTTTTGCTCTAATTACCTCAATTTATAAAATTATACCTACAAAATTAATTACAAACAATGTTATCCTATTGTTCTTCCAAACAAAGGCGTTGGGTATGTGACGTGATCTATGCAGATTTATCTTTTAATACATCTGTTTTATGATGCCGCTTGACTTGCATAGTCTGATGCACCTGACAAAATTCTTCCTGGCAAAATATTGTTGTTGCCCCAAGAAGGTGTCGAGACTCATGCTAGCAATCAGGTGTTTGATGAATTTCTCGTAGAAGACCTTGTATCTTTATCTATGATGAAACAGGTTGTAAACTTACAATACGCCTTTAACTTTATTTTGTGTGTCTATTGAATCAACTTAAAGGACAAAGGAACATATTAAAATAAGTGTTAAAACTCCTTATTTGATTGTGAAACATTTATATAATAAAAAATACCATACAATTGTACCTGAATGAAAACTATCCTGCTCGACACTAGAATAAATATTTATTTTAAATTAAATATTTTTAATCTGGTAGAGTTTTAATATGTTTAAAAGGACTGGACCTTACCAGAAATAGTTTAATTTATAAGAACAATGTGACGGGTGAGCCTAATTTTAATTTGATCACATTTATCACTCGAATATATAGACTATTTGATGAACATTTTTCTCCACAAAAAGTAAAATCAAAGTTCTAAGGCCATCTATTTTTTTTTTCCAATGTCATCAGTCTATTATCTTGTTTGATGCAATCCTCCATTTATTCCTATCCTGTGCCAATCTTTTCATTTCCGCATACAAAATATGTTTGAGTCTGAAACTATATGGGTATACAGCAGATAGTGTCATAAATTTTGCTAATTATATTCAAAACGAGATAGAATTAAGATCAATTCATTAACATCCCAAACGCTTGAAAGTATCCAGGCTACCAGATTAAACTTTGAACTAAACTTTATATAATATTCAATAGAATCCTTTGTGTCCTCCTAAGACGAATAGTTTTAAAATATAATCATTGGAATCCTCATACCTATTCTTATTTATTTATTGCATTGAGTTTGATTGTTTAGCTTTTTAAGTTTTATATACTTAACTAGGCTAACCTGGACCTAATATGGAGAATGCGCTATTTGTAGGTCAATGTATCTCCTCTTAACCTTATAAACACCGTGACGTCACCTTAACATTGTTTGAACAGAGCTTATGTTGAGAAAATCTGTAAGATAGCGTTTGTGTCGCTGAGGATAGGGTGACAATGGATGCAAGCGTTCCGTTCCGTTGAGAATCAAATACTATATTTTCGTCAGCGGTGGAATGATTGTAGAGTCTTGGGATGAAGTTTTGGTGGTGAGTAAGGAGGGTGAGGAGGGTGTGGGTTAGCAGGTAGACAGTCCTTTCTGGCTATTATGAATGAAAACTGTAAGTCAGGGACCGAACTAAACCGTCTCTTCAATGGTAGACAGAATTCAAATCCCAAATGAGTAAACAAGATGTTGCTCATCATTAACACTCTAGTGTAATTAGTAAAAACATTAATATTAATTACACTAAGTGTGCTAAATAAAAATATGCCTAACTAATAGGGTGGAGGGAAATGGAGGAGAGGGAGGGCGGATGTTGTATTTAAAACATTATCTCTACATGATGTAGAATATGGGCATTTGCTAATTAGCCTCTTCTACACATTATTTAAATTAAAAAATTACATCTGGACACAGGAATTGAAATTGGGACCTGCAAACTATGTTTTGATAGTTGTTATAAAACTAATTAGCTTCGTCTGAACAAAGGGGATAAAATAGTGTAGAAAAAAAGAGTGACTGAAAATGTAGGCCTATATACCTGTTCAGGTTATACGACTTTGTACAAATTACTCTAACCTTAAATCCGGGACATACACAAAATCTATCCCCCAGCCGTCAATTCATCACTGTGAAAGGGTAAGCCCACATTCCAAAAATGATAAGTTTCTCGGCGATGCCAGGGATCGAGCCCGGGTGCCTTAGCTCCGTAGGTGAACGCACTACTGACGGAGCTAAGTTTCGTAATTTTCTAGCATGATCAATTTTTTTCTTAGTTATATCTACAAACAACTTTATAGTTTGTTGCACAAAAGGGTTAATTTTTTTTTTTAAGGTGGGGAGGGCACACATCATAGACTTTCTCGTTACTGTAAATAAAAAAGATATATTTCTTAAAATTAGTAAGATATTTGAAACGAGATAATAGACATGGTTGCACATTCTACCAAAGAGCATGAACGAAATAATAAACATTGTTAGAGAAAAGAGAAACACCACACCCACTGAGCATTACAGCAATTTCCAAACACAAAGACATCCGTAATGTATATATATTATATAAGTGTATTTTTTATATATATACTTATATTTCTGATACTTTTCACGGTTTTATAAACTATATTTCAAATAAAGATTTTTATATTTGATATTCCTTTGTTTTTGAAATGAGAAGTTATTTCGTATCTCAAAGAGGTGTGGAGATACGATAAAAAAAATTGAATGTTTCCTTAAGTGTAAATTATCTTCAAAGTTATTTTCATGAGAAAATGAGAACTTCCATTTTGTTTTAATACTAAACAATACATATATATGAATTTTTACCGAGTCGAGTATGATATTCTTTGTTCAAAGTCATTCTTAAAATAATTTCTAATATTTTTTTTATAATATAATAAGTGGTTTATTGCGTCTTTAACTATGCCTTTATTTAAAATATATTTTGTTAATTTTAAGTTAAATATGATCTTAACTTAAAAATTGGAATCTGGGAGCATAAAATATATTATGGAGAATAGAGCCATTAAGAGATGAAATAATTCTGCATTAACGGAGATTTAATTATAAAGGCCTAAATAATAATTTTATAACAATTCAAGAGATTAATATTTTGAAACAGATAATTCCGTTCACAAGGGCGCACTTCATTTTTTCTAAATATATAGTTGAAAAATGATTATTATATTGCACATGGTAATCGAACCCAGACCCTGTACTTGGCGCAACAAAGCTTCACCAGTGAGCTACCTACTCAGTATTTGTACAATGCTAAGAAGTACTGATCAGTCATACTTCAAAGCAGAGTTGGTGAAAGACGTGTGGCAGATCATGGCTCCTTAATAGCTGTAATGTCATATTATAGACAATAATTATTTACTACAAATTATATACAAGAAACCATTTAATATTAATACAAATTATTCAAACGGCAGCATAAATCTACCCTGTATCAACGGTGGAGTATGTTTCGGACTGTTATTAAATGGCCGACGATTTTACACATCTATTACCGACTAACCCTTAAAATATTAACGATAAGTGACCCTAACAAAGGATTAGCCCTAGATAGCTCAGTGGTAAGATATTGACGTGCTTAGTTGGAGGTTCCATATTTGGTTCAAGATTTCAAAATAATTTTCAAAAAATGCTAATTATTTAAGTTCAATAACCTATTGTAGGTTTGAAGTCATTTCACCAACTTATTAGCGGTTTGGGCTTTATGAATTTCTTCGTAAAAGCGTTTCATTGCCTTGGAATGCTTATTCCTTTTGCCTTTTACATATCTTATGCCATCTTTAAACTTTTGTGGGGCCATTTTTTTAAAATAATAAAAATGTTCTTTCCACTAGTATTACACTTCACAAATCCCTAAAGACATTAAATGTGATTACACTCAGCCACACTGAAAAAATCCTTTCATCAATGTCGCACTTGCCTCACTGACTTGAAAACGGTGGAGAGCCAGGTGACAATCCCTAAAGAGAGATGGTGATGGGTGACAAGCTTTACAAACATGCCGAAACCACTGGCGACCGATTCATGGTTTCAAGGACAGGCAGCTAGTGACTTGGAGTGAGAAGGGATGAGTTGTCTGCTCTACTCTGACCAGGCCGTTCTGTTTCGGCTATTGCGGTGTATTATCAGATATATTTTCAAAATCTGGGGGCAAAATATGAAGCTCCTCAGCTCGTATTAGTTTTCATGAGTTTCAGACTGATTATTAATGTGAATGAAGTACCATTATAAATTTATTGTACTAAACAGGTAAAATTTTAAAAAAAAGCTATAAAATTAGTTAAAAAAAATTAATTTACTCATAAATTAAATAATATTTAAAAAAAGGAATTTTAATGAATACACTAATTATTATTATAGCTATAAAACCTCTAAACCACTTTTAAACTGATAACCCAGGTCCTTGAATCCACGTCTTGACACTTTTAGTTATTATGTGTCCATTTGGGGTGGATGGGTCACTGCACCATTCTTTTACATCTCTCTCTGTCTTACATATACATTGTTCTGACCCCCCTCTCCACTTGTCAGCAAAAATTAGCAAAAGTTGAACCCCCTTTCCCCCTTAAAGTGCTTACGTAGTACTTGAAAGCCCCCTAATGGAAGATAAACAAGGAAGGTAGCATGTAGAGGAAGTATATAAGTATTGGCGAGAAAAGATAGTGATAAAACATTTAGGAATAAACACTTCAGTATATCCTACCTTGCCATCACTGGAAAACTAGACAAGACGAGATTGGTTCCTTAGCTAACTTGCCCACCTATCTGATTAACATAATAATAATAATAATAATCAAAATTATTTTGTTCCACTACAATACTTTAAATAAAATCGTGAAACACTACTTGCCTGAATTATCCTGACTATACGCCAATTAACTCATCTCATTTATAAAAATAGGTTATATGTTCTTACCCTAAAAACAAACTATTTTGTTCATGCTCAATCTTTTTATGAATAACTATAAATAATATTTGACCCTAAGTCACTAATTGGGTGTTCGTGATTGTATACCGTAGAAACTTAGCAAAACATTTCCCAATTCCCAGCAACATTGACTTTCTAACCAGATATAGTAAGAAATTAAAACAAACTAGTCAAATTTAGGTTTAAACATACTGTGGTTTGTTAAAGCTAGGGGAAAAAAATAAAAGGATTAAACTTAGGGTCCTGGATTGGTTAGCTTGTAGATTATAATTATTTAAATTCTTTTAGGAATAGTTCATAAATTTAAAGTTTAATTTTTAATTAAATGTGTTATTATAACCGTTATAATATACTTACCTACTCTATGGCAATAGGAGCTCGAAAGTCAATTGCCTCACTTACAAAAATATGCCACCTATCAGGAGCTAGTTCTATCCAGCCCACCTCATTACACACTATCCTTATCTTGAGCTAGTTTTATAGGGTCAACCTCATTACATACTCTCCCTATCTTGAGCTAGTTCTATCCAGTCCACCTCATTACACACTATCCTTATCTTGATCTAGTTCTATCCAGTCCAACTCATTACACAGTAGAGCTTTCTCGAGATAGTTATATCCAGTCCACCTCATTACAAACTATCCCTATCTTGAACTAGTTCTATCCACCCCTCTCATTACACCCTATCTCTGTCAGATACATTCTAAAGTTAACCTTTCATCTGGGTCTAGTTATTCCCAATGCTATCTTCTCATTGGGTTTGCCAGTCAGTACCTTGAACAGGGTTCTAGATTCTCCCATTCGCACTGCATGTCCCACCCATCATAATCTAATAGACTTGATTGTCCTATTAATGTCTTGTCATTAGTACAGGGTATGTGATTCATCATTATGTAACGTCCTCCACTCCCCAGTGTCATCATCCCTTTTTGGACCAAATATATTGCTAAGATCCTTGTTTTTGAAAACCCTAAATCTGTTTTCATCATGCAAGGTAAGAGACCACGTTTCATACCATAGAGAACACCCGGTAAAATTATTGATTTGTATAATCTGAGTTTTGTTATAGTTAATGCTAAAAACATCAATCTTGAAAACCCAAAAGAGTGTTTTAATTATTTTTTTGTATTATAAGAAGACTACAAGTGATATAATAACAACATTATCTGTATTAGTTTTTAAACAACCATGTCATTTATTTTGAAAAATGTTCTTTCAAGTGGTGAGGGCATTAATATAATATTTAAAAAATATTGTTAAATTATTTAACACAATTATATTAGTTTTTTTAGTTTTATTAGCTAGAACTAAAAATTTTCTAACCATCATATTTTATTTAATTACAGTAGAACCTCGGTTATCAGAAATAAAGACTCAATTTCCTATAACCAAAACTTCGGTCGGTTAGTAAATGGGAGCTATGGTGACAAAAATAAACATTTATTCAGAAACACGTTTTATGATACTAAAATTTATTGGAAATATCTACTATATGTGAAACATTTTGTGCTACAAGATTTGTAAACAAAACAGATATGGTATCTAAGTTCAAACTTTAATAGAGATTATATCGACTAAAAAAATGCGTTCAGGTCAACCATGGGATTCGGTTAAGCAAGGTTTGGATAAACGAAGGTCTATTGGATTGTATGTAGCACAAAATACATTACCTTAAATTAAGAAGAGCTCACAGTGAACTTATTTAAAACATGACATAATACTAATGGCTTCTGTTAGTGTTATTTACCACCATTAAGGTGTGGCAGAAGGGAGCGCAAGTATTTTTACAGTTTTTTTAGGATATACATTTTTTGGCAAAAATAAATCAAATATTTCTACAGTAGCAACAGAGAATTTAGTTTTTTGCACATTCTAATATCAACAGATCTTGAATATCAGTCAAGGGTGTCCTGAAATTTTGTCAAGACTTTTTCTATTTATTTAAAAAGTTTTGAAAAAATTCCAGGAAACCCTTGACAGATATTCAAGATCTGTTGATGTTAGCATGTGCAGAAAACTAAATTATATGTTGCTACTGGAGAAATATTTTATCTATTTTGGCCAAAGAAATTAGTTCTATAAAAACTATAAAAATACTCGCGCTCCCTCTGGCGCACCTTAATGCATTCTGTGATCTTCATGTACGACACCTTAGATTAATCAGTAGCGTGTTTGTATACTGAGATAAGTTTACCTGGTTCGATTCCTGGTATAGTAAAAAAATTATATTTTGTGATATGTGGGTTTCCCGTACACAGTGATGAGCTAATGGTCTGGATGTTGCGTCTGTTCTAGATTTAAACTAGATTTTAAGTAATGTCAGAAAGTTCACGCTAAATACCTTGAATAAATGAAAATTTTTTACTATATTTGTTCGCTACATAGTTACCACTTTATCGTGAATATTTGTTTTATCTATAAAAAGCGTCACTTGATTATATGTTAGGTCTACTTTTCTACTTTAATTGAGTTGAAATGTTTGTATAATTTTTAATTTGAATTTACTTAGGATTGAGCTTTCTCTTGGATCACAAATATTAAACTCAATTATTACTAAGACTAATCTAATAGTAATAGCATTCAACCTAATTATGTTTCATTGCAGATAATTTTATTTTTCTACAAAGGAAGTTTTGTAGGCGATGCTTCACGATTTAACAGAGAGCAATAAAACTAGAAAACTAGTACAAAATCGGTTACCAATATTTATTTCTTAATCTTTGTAATTACATTTTTACTCTATGAGTGTTTGGCACGGGTAATCCGCATTAACCCTATGTATATCTGTAACTCTAGCTACGCAATCGCTGTGTTCTGGATTACACCTGAAACCAGCAATCTGCAAAACATTTCGGATTTAGGAATTTCGAGGGTAACTACAACATTTAAATAATCTCTTTGCAAGGTTTCGGTTTTTTATCTTCTCATGAAAAACTGAAAAACTGAGCCTTCCCTCCAACCCTGCAAAAAAATTATGTGAGTTTAAAGAATTTTGGGGGTAGCTATAGCACTTAATTAATCGATGCGCGAAGTTTTAGCTTTGTACCTTATCAGAAAGTTTAATAAGAGCTCTGAGCAATCAGACACCACGTGGCTATTATTAATTAAATAGCTTTTGAATATTAAGTCGTAAGACTGGCCTTAAAACATAACCAATTTAATCGGCCCAACTTCATTTATTTATATCATAGCTATATTTTATATCATATCCATTTATTAAAGCTGTTCATATGCGTCAGAATGGGGAGGGGGGGGATAGGGCGATTGGCCCCCACAGACCAAATTCAGGGGGGCCAGAGGGGGCCAAATTATTCTTGTTGTCTAATTTTCTTATCTTCCTTTTCTATCTAATTTTCTAATCTTCCTGAAAAGTAAGTAATAATTATTACAAATTAACGTGTCATGCTACTGACAAAATAGTTTTCCTAGCTCATGTCATATATTAATTCAAAGCAGCCAATATATCATCAAAGTTACAATGCATCCAATATTATATTATGTTTCGTAAGTTATTCAGGTGAAACAGGATGTGACCCAAAAATATGAATTAAAATTTTGATTTAGGTGCAGGTGCGTATCCAGAATTTTCTTTAGGGGGAAGGGAAGGAGTTCATTTTTCAAATATTGTCCCACGATTATCTCAAGATTAAAGAGTGGGGGCAGAAGGGCGGACGAATCTGACCAATACGGAGAAAAAAATATCAAACTCTCGTACAGAAATATAGTGAAAGTAGACCCATTCTTGCATTCACTAATTGATATACTTTTTATGACTTTTAATAGAAAATATACCAACTTTACATTATTTTTTTATAAAAACTTATACATTTTTTATTAAAAGTCAAGAGGAATAAATTTACACTCTTAGAACTAAAAATGTAGTTTACACAGAGTTTAACCGTCAATTTTCGTTTGAGATAATTTTATAATTTTTTTACATTTTTATAATAGCTTTTAATTAATTTTTGTTTAGTTTTCGCGTGGGCACAAGCCCTCCTGGATACGTGCCTGTTTGGGTGGGTGTCTAGAGATTATTGATTTTGCCGCCCCCCCCCCCCCTTTTGACCAAAACGTTCCGACGCCTCTATAGCTTTTTCTGTGATTTTGTGTCTTATTGGGAGGGGAAGAGGGTAGGGAGGAGTGAAAAATTTCCTCGCTTGCACTCTATTTCATATGTACTTTTTTCCCTACCAGAACTCTATTATATAGTAGAATATTGGTAAGAAAAAAGACCTTTCAGAGGTAAACTCCTACCGTGAATGAAGTATAAGTCACTGTCAAGGAGAATGTGACATTGAATTAAGATACAGGGAAACAGTTCATTGCAAAACAATCATTGAACAAGGTATTGTAACAGAGCTACGGTTCTCAGTATAATACAATAACAAAAAATACTTGCTGTCATGTAAGGATGTAGAAACCACCTTACCACCTGTTTATTTATTCTTCAAAGTTAGTTAAGTTACCTTCATCGAGCGTCTCCGGGAGATTCACGTTTGAATCCCGGTTAACGAATTCAAGTAGAGATTCATCACGTGTGCTAAGATTGGTTTCTATTTTGTTATATTCAGCACGTCGTATGTGTTGATAGCTACCCTGGTTGCTAAAATGCCCAAAGAACCATAATATTAAGACTAATAAACGTTTTAATTAGCCCGGTACCCGAACTGCAAATATCCAGTTCTGGTAATGGTACGGAATGTATCGGTTAGGTGAAGGAGGAGGGGGAGCGGGGGGACGCAGCCCAGTCGGGAGTTCCAAGGGCCCAGGGAAATACCATGTGCTAAGGTGTATGAGTAATTCCGCCAATGACCTAGCCAGATACTTAACCAATAAAAGGAGGTAGGTAGCCCACGAAGCTGTTTAGTTGGATCGCTATCAACGTGCAGTGAAAGTGTCTTCTAGCTAAACCTGCCCATCCGTCTGTCACATTGTCCATGACAACGACGAGTGAACGTAAGTGGACAATATAACCTCGAATGGCAATAGTTACAATATTTATTAGGGAATTTGAAATATTTACATCATTTGTTGTTGTTAAACTTCCTATATAAGTAGCGTGTAAAAGCACGAATTTAGTTCAAATTTAGTTTGAAATATAAAGAAAATGTTGTTTTATATTCTACTAATTAAAATCGACAAACTAGACACGAGAATTGAACCTGAGACTTTGGCTTTGCACACCGATGCTTCGTCGCTGAGCTCTACTGGTTCGTAGTTTGGTCCTAATATCAGTTATAACATTGTTGAATGAATGTTTAATTGATTAAATCATTACGAATGTAAATCATTCATTGCTAAATGATGGTGGCAAATAACACTGACCTTATCTAATCCAGGCCAATCTACTCTTGCTTTAAAATTTAACTTGGAATAAGATGTACCTAATGAGAGTATTTGGTTAGTTCTTTTTATAGTTGTTACTATCGCCCTTTATCTATCTTTGATTATATTAAAAGAGTAAATGTAATAGAGAAACTAGATCATCCTTTGTTTATCCTCATCCGACGATGAAAAATATAGTTTTAAGGCCACTTGTCGACCTTGTGTCTTGGGGTAAGGTGCTCATCTCAGGATTCGATGTTTGTAGGTTCAAACCCGGCCAAGGTCAACAACTTATTTTTCTTGAGTGATAAAAATCCGTAGCACAATTTCCTTCGAATATGAAGTATTTTTTTTATTTAGCACCACGCCCTACTACCCGTTCGGGTTATACGCTTTAAGTACTAATTACTCTAATGGATTAGGAATTGTGAAGGTTGAATTAGAGGAAATTAACCCGCATTTGCGTGGAGGGAGAGTGGAAAACCATTTAGGAAAAACCACCCCACCCGACCGAGATTCGAACCTCGATCTCTCCATCCTCAGCAGTAGAGCTCAACACGACAAGCGCGTTAGCCAACTACGCCACCGAGACGGGTAATATGAAGTAAAGTCGGTGGTCCCATGTTGATTGTGGCATGTAAAATAACCCTGGAATGTATGGGAAAATGCCTTTCCTGGCAAAATTCGTAAGAGCTTTCGCTCTCACTCATAGAAATTATCGTGTTCTAATATAATCAGTTTGTTCAGAAAGTGCACGTTAAATACCTCAAACTAATAAAATAAATTTAAATCCGCTTACCCATATAATGTGAGATTTAGTCAAGCAAGCTTTGATAAATTAGACATTTATCACCGTTCAACTAAACTTGGATATATTAAAGGTTGACCTGATTTTGTAATTTCATATATATAATGAAAAGGTTTGTATACATAATATTATAAGTATGTATATATATAAGGGAACATATAATATCGTGTATACACAGACCTTTATATAACCTATAAGCCTAATCTCATGTGTGTATACATATTATCTTATGAGGCTATGAATATAATTATAATCTCATGTAAATTCAACTTTTTATCCTATATATTTTTACTGCAATATTAAGTGAACAATTGCATTTATGTTGGTAGATCAGATCATCTAGTATACTGATTTTTAAAAAAGTACCAAATTAGTTTATTGGACAGGATCTAAATAGTAATCGTTCAGAAATCATTTTTACTATTTTCCTCAAGTGGTTAAACAAATGTAAAATGTATAGTTTACTAGTCACGGTTGTCCTAGATTTGATTTTACCTAGAGATATATAACTTGTACTTTATGAATCGACTTAAGATATTAGCATACGACTTACAAACTAACTTCAAGAGATACAACACCCCGACACCCAGACATCGATTAGTCACTCTAAAAAGGAAAGCCCCAATTTAATAAATAATACACTTTTCAGCCATGCCAGGAATCAAACCTGGAACCTTTGGTTCACTAGGTAGATGCACTACCGACTGAGTTGAGGTGTCGGACTGTCTTGTATATATGTTATGATATGTTTCTTATGTGCAGTACACGTATACACACACACACACACACACACACACACATTAACATGACTTCTTGATGCAATTCTAACTTATTTAAGTGTAAAAAGCCAGTATAGTTTTAAAAGTAGATATGCTTACATTTTGAATCCTACATTACAAATATTAAATTAATACAAGTATAAATATTTTGTTAGCATCGCGTCTTACTAACCATTCGGGTTATACGCTTATGTACTAATTACGTTAATGGTTTAGGGACTAGGAAGGCTATATTAAGAGGAAGTGTAACCGCATTTGCATAGAGGGATAGTGGAAAACAATGTTGGGAAAACCCCCCTCAGTACACCCGACCGAGATTAGAACCTCAATCTCCCCATCATCGACAGTATAGTCTACTTCAAAGTAGCATCTTAGACCATGCGGCCACTGAAGCGGGCTATAATTTGTTACTATAAATGATACGTTTAGTGCGGTTATTTTTAATTTTTAAAGTCAGTTTAATCATAAAATCTAATTTTTTCCTATAATAAATGAAATAATAATATTATTTAGTTTAATTTGCACATACTGCCCATAATATATAATATGGAATTATGAAATTATCATCCTCTATGGCAACTAGTGATTTACCTACATAAACTAATATAAAGAAAAATACGAGAAAGCGGGGATTTTAACTAAAAGTTACGGCGATCACCATTAGAGAAGTCTTAATACCACATTACGTAGATTTAGCTGTCAATCTTGAAAACAGTAAAGCATTTAAAATATAATTTCAGATAACGTTACCACGTTTATATTGTTATTGATCAAATATAATAAATAATTAATTTAAATATTCAAATAATTAGATTCATCGTTGTCTATTTACAAACATTCTCAGCCTTTCTTTATTGACTAATCGTGCGTGCGTTTGATCTAGAGAGAATAGAATTTTACAACTTAACAAATGATCATTAAATCTTATCTTTATTAGCCGTACTATAAGGGTTTAGAGTTAAATGGTTCCTAACAGAGAATAACAACAGAGTAAGAACCAACAAATCAGTAGGTTTTTTTTAAACATAAACCACCCCTCTGTAACGACGTGGGTTGGCGAGGTTATAAAAAGACAGCCATGGTATAACCGATAAATCTTTTTTTTAATAATGATTATATAATAGACTAAAAACCCTTCTAATATTACACTACTGAGCAAGATAAGCACAGCAACCGTAAACACAAACAGATTACAGGGAAAGCTACTATCTAACAATTAAAGTTTAACATATACTGTAAATGTACACTTCGATTACCCTGAAAGCCAGCAAGTTTACCTTGTATGGTTCCACAATGGCACAACCTATTATATAGGGCCATAGCCAGGGGTGGAATGGCTGATTCCAAGTAGCCCGGAACTACAAATTTGATGGCCCTTAACATATATATATATACACCACTGAAGCTACGTTTCATATAAGATGAAGTGGTGAGTTCAAGTGTTTATAATTTTATTGTTATTAAATTTAATACAAAAGTCATTTCAGTTTCATTGTCGATGATTGTGTAATTATTATGTTTACATAAAACATGACATGGGCAAAAATTCTTCTAAATTGTTAGACAATGATTCGGATTATATTTTTAAAATATTTAAGTTTGTAAAATGATCCTCCGCCCACTACTTTTCTATATTGCAAAGCTAGTCACAATCCGCAGTCACTAAGAAAATTGTTTTATGTTTGGCTTAAGATGTATTATTGGCCAAATCAAATCGGCCCACTGTGATATCTGCTGGTGTCCCAGTGATCCAGTCCACCCCTGGCCATAGGTAAGACTGATGTACCTTTAGGGGAAAAGAACTGTACGTACTGTATATAAAAGTACAATTTTCTATAATTCTTTTTATTACTATCATAAAATTATGTTGATAATATTAAATACTATTTTTAAAATAGACAAAAGATCGTTTATAAAAATGAAGGACTAAATACCAGCAGAATAACCCCGTAAATCCAACCTTTATTCTTTTTGATTAATCAAAATTATCATTTTATAATTTCATTGAAATATTTTGGAAATGAATGTCTTTTAATTTAAGCTATTAATATATGATTGTTATACATAAAATAATAATACTGTATATTTACTTAATCCCGAAGAGAAGATGTCTGTACCAAAAGTCAATTGTGCAATAGAATCACTTTAGTGACTACTTTTATTTTAGCACCGCGTCATACTATCTGTCTACGTTTAGACTATACGCATGTGAACTCATAACTATAATGTGTTGGGGATGAGGAAGGTTTGTTTAGAGGAAGTGTGGCCATATTTGCGTGAAGTAAGATTGGAAAACTATTTAGGAAAAACTAACCTGAGCAAACCCAACCAGGATTCGAACCCCGATCTCACTGTCATTAGAAGTTGAGTATATTGCAAGAGTGACGCTTTAGACCATGTTGCCACCGATGTAACTAAAGTTTATATTCAAATAAAGAACTACATATAACACAATAAAGTACTATATTCATATAATAAATTGTAACATTTTCTGATGATAAATATAAAAGTTACAATTCATAAATAAATTAACTATGAACTAAGTTAGGTCTTACCTCGTAGAATTAAGAGCAATAAGATGTAGTATGTGGAATCGCTTGTGTATAGGCTACTGCCGCGAATGTGATTTGAAGTATCTTCTAGAAACTATCTTCTGAATAATGTGTACGAACAAACCTCTTTACAGACTAACATATTTTTATTTTTCATCTGCTCTTTGTACACCTCAGTGTTACGTTCATTAATTTATTACGCTATTTGGATTAAGCATGAGGAAGGAAGAATTTTAGAGAAAATGTATCCACACAAATAAGTAGCGTGTGAAATAATGTAGAAAAAACCCACCCTCAATACGCTCGCCTGGGATTCTAGCCCCCATATCTCCGCCATTGATAGTCAAGTCTACCACGAGAGTGACGCTTTAGACCACGCGACCACCGATTCGAGTTACAAACTATATTCAAAATATTTTTTTTAACACCAAAACGCATTTTAGAACTATTCGATAGTCAAACATAGTCGAACTACTATATTCTTCCGCATAGGTGGCCACATGGTCTAAGGCGTTACTCTAACAATATACTGGACTGCCGATGAAGGGGAGATCGGGTCTCCAACCCCTTTCAGGAGTACTTAGGGTGGGTTTATCCTAAATGGTTCTCCACTTTCCCTCCACGCAATTGAGGATATACTTATTCTAAATTCAACCTTCTTCATACCTAACACATTAGCGTAATTAGTGGATAAGTGGATAACCCAATGGTTTCCACACTGGAGTCGCTCGACATGTTTCATGGGGTGGGGTGTCAGAATGCATGTTTATTTTATTTAGCACCACGTCTTACTACCCGTTCGGCTTATACGCTTAAATACTAGTTACACTAGGAGTTGGGAAGTTGAATTTAAAGTAAGTAAACCCGCATTTGCATGGAGGGAGAATTGAAAAACATTTAGATAAAATTACCCCCAGTTCACCCAAACTTTTTGTTACTCAACTCTGACAGTTGCTTTCTGACTCAGTTTATTGTAGGAGTGTCGGGCTTAGGCAAGTTGCACTATTGGCATAACTTCCATAGTACACATCTCTTTTGCGACATCTTAGTAACATTAATATAATTATTATATGAAGGGATCAGGGTAAAAACATGATAATCTGCATTTTATAAAAAAAAGTGTTTGCGGTGATCTCTGGTAAGTTATATCTTAAACTACAAGTTGTTTTTATAGCCAGTCAAGACCTTGAGGTTAACTAATATCTATGAATATTTTATTTATTTTTGATAGCTAGATTTGAGGATCTCATAGAAGTTTAAATAAAGAGTTTATCCCATCTAAGAGGGTTATTATGTTTTTGCCCCAACCCCCCTATGTAAGCATTTTACATACATACTAAATCACGCCATTCACTTACGGGATAGGCAAGAAACTGTGAAAATAGCTCAAAAAACAAACAACTCCGTACTTATTCCATCCTCACTAACTTTTCCCACACTTCCCTATCTTTGCATACTCCCTTCGCTTCAACAACATCCATACACCAAGTCATACATGCTCTTCTATTCTCAAAACTCAAAATGTTGCTCTTTTCACCATATTATTCTACAACATTTAGCCACGTCTTACATGGCCTACCCCTTATACTTGGCTTTCATATATTTGTTTTGTCACTCGAGCCATACTCATCCTCTCAGTATGCCCAAACCACCGTAAGACACATTTTCACATTGACCTGTTGTATTCATTTTCAAACCACACTCCTTCATCGCCCATTCATAACTGACTTTATAGGAGTTTCTCCATATACATTTCCTAGATATTTCATTTCGACCGCATTCACCTTGCTCTTGTGTTTCTTCTGACAAACCCACGCTTCACAACCGTAAAACAAGGTTGGCCTTAACACACTTTTATATACTGCCATTTTTGCGTCTTTTGATATTACTTCATTCTTTGCAATTGTCCACATGCCCCCAACTACTCTCCAAGATGCATTCACCCGTCCCTCAATTTAACCATCTATCCTTCCATTTTTACAGAACATTCTGCCCAGATACACAAAATCATTAACTTGTTCTAACAGTTTTCCCTATTATACTTAGTTGACAATCATTTCCTGATTCGTACTCATCAAAAACCAATACCTTAGTTCTGGAGACATTTATACGAAGATCCATTCTGTCTGCCGCCAAACTCAAACGATTTAATGAATTATGCAAGTCTGCACTTTATAATAATTAAATAAAGCACTTAGGATTAATGGTTCACTCTTTTGATTTGTTAGTGATGTCACGTTTCAAATTCAAACAGGGATACTAGATGTGAGTTTTCCTAAATGGTATCGCCCTTTTCCCTATAGGCAACTAAAGGCATTGTACATTCCAAATAAATTCTGCCTATTCACAAGTGTAATTAAATGTAATAAAATGGACGGGTAGTAAGATTCATTAAAATTAATAATTTAAAAACAACGAAATGAACGCTTGTAGGTTATAAAGTGGTTACGATGATCTCAAAGACAAAAATTTGGGTCAAATCCTGAGCCACTGGCCCCAACGAGTGGTAAGAATCAGTGATATATATATATATAATATTTAAATTGCTTTACATTTGTTGTGAATTAAATAATATCAGTTCTAGTTTATTTCAATACCTTGTTTACCTTCTGCAAGGACATAAGAAGCTATTTTTTCTAGGGGGGAGTCCAGTAGAAATGTTACTATAACTTTATTCAATAAAAGATTGTATACGTATATATGGAACCATCGTAAGGGGGTCCATCAAATTCTGGAGGAGATCTGGATCCCTCCAACCCCTCC
>CABFOV010000128.1:209690-233235 GCA_902141375.1 Timema poppense
AAAAAAAAAAAAAAGGTTTAAAATACAAGTTTTGTAGTTTGTATTGCTTTCACTAGATGCATCAGTGAATGTTTTATAATATAGCATGCTTCTTTTATAGAAATAACTATATTCATTCTTAAACTACAAAATTGCAACTCCGTTGGCTAGAAAAGGGACAGCGTTTACGGATAAACCGATGGGTTGGAAAGAGATGGTGTCCATAGGATCCTGTACTGTCATTAAAAGCGGAACGGCCCGTATAACATATTGGGAGCGGTCCTTCCCTAGCAAATTTTTGAAAAGTGAATGTCCCTATTAGTTGAAACAAAGCCATCTTAAGCTTCAAATCAAAAACTACAAAAAAGTTTGGGTGGGTGAGGGTTCAACCCTATAACCCCTCCTTCTACCTATGCCCATGCTTGATACAGTTTCATGTAGTTTAAGGGTTGATATAAAAAGTGAATATGAGTGGAATATTAAAAACATTTAAGAGCTTAATTAAAATTAATGTTCATATGAATACTTGTACAAACTTACATATTATTACTTTATTTTAAAAAGAATTTTGTTAACCAAATATATCTATTGGATTCACACAAGGGTCATAAAGTAACAATTAAAAATAAAAAGTCACTTAATTTTTAACTAAACTTACTTACGTGCACAATAACGATAATATACAAATAATGTAAACTCTAGATATTTGCAGTAATTTGAAAAATTCGCTTACAAAATTGAATGACTGAGGAAAAATATTGTAACTTAGCAATATTAATTTGTCATGTTATAGTAGGCCACACAAACTTCTATTAGTTGTTTTTTCCGACGCATCTTAGTACCCGTTTGGATTATACATAACCAATAATTACCCTATTGTTGTTGGAATGAGGAAGGTAGAATTTCAGAGGAAATATACCTGCAATTGCTTAGAGGAAAATTAGGAAACCATTTTATATATATATAAAAAAAGATTCCGTTGAATAAATACAATGATGAGGAGATCAGGGAGCCGTGTCACACGTATTAATTTCTATTTTTAATCCCCTTCAAAATATCCTCAGTCCCTCATGTAAGTTATCAAAATCTTCGTCCCAGAAAAAACAATATATTGAAGTCCATCAAACGCAACTGAGAACGCCAGAGTGGTTTGTTCTCGTTAACCACCGTTATCCATTCCCCACAATGAAGGAATGGGAAACCCGCTTCAGTGGCCGGGTGGTCTAACGCGCTACTCTCATATTAAACTAGACTTCCAAAGACGGGGCGATATGGGTTCGATCCCTGTCTGCTGCGCTTAGGCTGGTTTTTCATATATGTTTTTCCACTCTCTCTCTCCACAAAAATGCGGTCCATTTCCTCTAAATTAAGCCTGTTTAATCCCTTACCCATTAGTGTAGTAAAGTACATGGCGTATAAACTGAACAGGTAGTAAGATGCCGTACTAAAAAGGAATGGGAATTAAAAATGTCCTGGTATGTATTGTATATCCTACTATGCTAAGAGCAAAAAATTTCTTAAATATAGTCATCCAATATTTGCTACGCGTATAGTCTAAAAACCACCCTTTCTGATTAAATTCAAGTGGTATAGACGTCAATTAAGGAAGGATATATATAAATCTTAAGATGTTGAGAGAACTAAATGCTTATGCCAAGTTGTCAATAGCAACGAGTAGTCATACCTTAAGGCCATCCAATTCAAGAATGATATTAAGGGTAAAAAAGAGTGATTTTCATTTTTAAATCGTTAACTATATTTTGTAGATATTTGTTCTGATTATTAAGGAAAATTTTGGTTCAAAATATATTTTAATTTACTAAAATGTGTTTGCGCTGCGTCTTACTACCCGTTCGAGTTATACGCCTATATACACTAATTACGCTAATGGGCTATGGATGAGGAAGATTGAATTTATAGGAAGGGTAACCTGCGTTTGCGGGAGAGAATGCCCCACTGGGATCGAACTCTAAATCTCCCTGAAATCAGAGGTCTAGCTTATTGCGAGAGTGAAGCCTTGTCTTAGACCATGCGGCCACCGAAGCGAGTACAAAAGTTGTTGCTGACTTTTACATATTTTGGTGATAATTTCTAAATCAAAGATTCAATTATAGTTATTGAGGACTTTTTTTAATTAAAGATGAAATGCGACAAAAAGGCTTATTGGATTAATGTAATTTTCTAGGTGTCAAGAACCAGTCTAGCCATTATTTGGCCATGGTAATCCCACTTATTTCACCAACAATTTTAATATATTGACAATTATGACAAAAGAAACAAAAGATGGGAGTTTATAATAACAAGATGAATTTGAATTGTTTTTATAAGTTTAACTTGCTTAAATTCAAGATAGGTTTGAGACTTAACCAAACAAACATCACGACTAGAAATTTAAGGTTAAAAATTGAATGCCTTTTTTGATTTTTAAATATAACTATTAATAAAGACAGCGGAAACAAAGTTTCATATTTATTATTTTGATTTAGGAAAGACGCCATTTTCTATAACAAGGGAAGGTTGAGCTATAACAAACTAATAAAGAAGTGAAGGGATTGCAACCTTAAGTGTCTTTCTTACCTCGAGGATAACGCCGAGCTTAGGTGGGTAATATAACTCGAAGCAGACGTCACATCGTCGGATTTCTGTAGTATACTTTAAAAAAACAATGAAATTGAGACCAGCAAATAAATTGTACCATATTAATAAAAATACAGCAATATTTAAAAGTAAATATGGAGAAAAAATACTTAACTGGTCTCAATTTCGATGTTGTAAAGTGAAGAATGCAGAGAACTGCACTTCGATATGTTTTCCGGTTCAACCATAATCGTGTATCTTATATTCCAGTTAATCGGTCGTAGGATGGGCTCTGAAGTGGGCTACCTACAGAAGCGTTGAAGAAAGTTGTAGACATCCATAAATTCTGCGTTGTTCAATAAACGTTTCTTTTACTAAAAATAAGATTCATGACAAAATAGAGTTAGAATCTTTCAACATGTCTCTATATTTAAAAGCCTTACATATTAAATTTTATATTTATTTATTTAAAAAAAGGGAGAAACTAGTTTATTTTAAAATACGTTTAAAGTTTAGTATCATAGACCGAGTTGTGGAATAAAATAAAATGGTAAGAAACATAGATATTGTATCCTTTCTTTAACAAATACGGTAGATCTAATATGTTGATCACAGGAAATGTTAAAAAAGTATATCTTTATTTTTACTTTTATTCCCTTCTCCTTAATTGATATTAGCTTAGTTTTTTATGGCGACATGACTGTTTTGGTGTTATTATAAATGTTACACCATCTTCAAGTCCTATGTATGATACAGATGATACTCTATTAAATACCCATTATCAGAAATTTTGTGAAACCTCTGAGGAAATAAAAATAAAGAAGATATAATTTTATGATTACCAAACCAAATATGGGCTCTTAATTTTCAGAACTGCCATTCTCATAAGAAATGTCGTGGCATTAAGTTGGGGATGTAGGGAACGCAAGAAAATGTCACGGTATTTTTGCAGTTTTTATAACAAAACATTTTTTTGGTCAAAACAAACCAAATATTGCTTCAGTAGAAAGATAGATTCTAATTTTACTAACATGATGAAATCAACAGTTCTAGAATATCTGTAAGGGGTGTCTTGGAATTCTCTTCATTTAAGAGTCTGTCATCTAGTGCCGCTATGCTCATCACAGATATTCAACAACTTTTATATAACCATGTGAGAAAAATTAAAGCTTTGGTATGTACGGAAGTATAATTTTATTTATTTATTTTGTCCAGAAAAGTGTTGCTATAACACTGCGAAAATACCGAACTTTTCTAGCATCCCCACCTTAAAATACTTCACTTCAAGTTGATGGTGGCCTTAAATACGCTTAACCCTTTTGATTGCTACTTTTGGCGCCAATACTGTATTGAGTGTAATAATATATTCACCACAAAAAAAATATGGTCAGAAATACATTTTGGATAGCACCATACTTCATCTCTATCATTTTCCTCGGTATTCTCTCCATTTTCATCTTCATTATATTACCATATCATCTCAGTCTTGCTTCCTCTACTATCTCATGAACTCCCTGTACCCCCACTCTTTCCCGGATAACTTCATTCCTAATCTGGTTTCTCCTGGTGACAGCTAACAAGCTCCTCATAAACTTCATTCCCATGGCCTCCACTTTTCTAGTCTCTCTTACGTTCAATGTCCATGTTTCTGCTGCATATGTGACAATGGGTATAAAGTACGCCCTGCACGCACTTCCTAACGATTCAAGGGAACTTCTCTGCACAGTATCAGATCACTTACACACTTAAGGAACAACTCTCCTGCTGTCCTTCTCTTATTGGATTCTCTCTACTACCATCCTTTACCTCAAACACGCTTACAAGCTATTTTACACTCCTCAACTTTCTCATCTCTACTCCATCCAACTTTATAGCTTTACTAGGCCTTATCCTATTCGTTGTCATTACCACCACTTCACACTTCGCCATGATAAATTTCATTCCACATGTTTATGAATAGCCAGTGATTTTATCATGATAAGCAAGTTTTACTTGTTTTAAGCTCAATGTGATACTTTTAAGTAATTGTAAAAATAAAAATAATCATAATATTATAAAAATATATATTTTATATTGATATAATACTAACAAATTTACATTTATATATATTTTTTTAATTTTAGGAACGATGACCTTAAATGATGGAGAAATCAAGTTTTTCAGTTGGGTGGACTACGTGGTTTTCGGCGCCATGTTGGCGGTTTCATTTTTCATAGGTATTTACCATGGCTTCAAATCTTGCTACAGAAGGAGTCCTAACCTACAGGGCCAGAGTGAATCAGGAGAATTCCTGACAGCCAATGGAAAACTTGGCACAATTCCAGTGGCGCTGTCGATGCTTGCAAGGTAAACTTTAAATAAATACATCTAATGGAATGGAAATTATGTTTATTACGATTAGCAAAAAAATGTGTAAGTGAAAACATAATGATAAGAGTAATAAGGTGTAGCCCATTTCAGTGGCTGCATGGTATAATGCACTACTCTCTCACTAGACTAGACTGCCGATGATGGAGATATTGAGGTTCGAATCTTGGTCAGGTGTACTGAGGATGCAAATGCGTGTACACTTCCTATAAATATAACCTTACTAATCCCTAAAACCATTAGCGAATTAGTACATAAACGTATAGCCCAAACGAGTAGTAAGAAGTGGCGGATAATTACTAAATGGGGAAACCACCACCAGCTTGGAATTAATATATTTACTTACAGGTTCGCTCGAGTAAATCATAGTTCTGTAAGAGCATAATTATTTTAAGGCTTATTCTGGCAGGAGGTTAACCCACGCTTGTCATTTCCTTGGAAGTCAAGAGTATTGGGTTGCCATCCTGTTGAGAGTAGCATATAGCTCATATAGCTTCATCCTGTTGACGAGTGAGCACGGTGCGACCGATGGACCTTCCTGGCTGGTGAAACTCGAGATCAGCAGGTTTGTATGTGAGAATAACACACGGTTGTTGAGTGTTGGAAGCCATGCTGAGTACATGTGTGGCGGTATCTAGCACGTCTGACTAATTGACGATATAAAATATAATCTGTAGTTCACCCCACCGGAGGGTTGATCACGGGTCTACAAAAAGGTTGAGAGACCGTTATTGTGCCTGCTCCCTCTTCACGGGAGATCTACCTGGTGACTTATGTAGTAGTTTAGCATCTGACTAGATTAATGCATATATCTTATTGGACTAACTCTTAAGTCTCACTCCCCACGAACCATCCATTCCAACCCCTACCCGTCAAGGTCCATCCTAATCATGTAAGTCCCTACGGTGCCCCAGTAGTGCTGTAGTAGGGTTGGTTACCGGGCACCCAGATAAAACCAGTGACCTTACACAGTTTTGTCAGAAGCAGAATAGGGACGTTACAGTTCATAAAAATAAATTACTATCACGTAAACTTTTTTTAATTTAGAACCGCATCTTACTACCCGTTTGGGCTATACGCTAAAGAATACATAAAGTTAAATGACAGCTAGAACCAAAGTCTAACGATAACTATATGGTGTCTTATTTAATTTGAAATTTGAACTAAACAATCTCTCACTACCACCTGTAATAATTATAGCGGTTGAACTCAAAGGTTAGTTATAAATGTCCTAAATTATTTAAGTTTAATTTTGAATTGTCATTTTTATCGGATTTGCCTATTGAGCAAAGAGGCTCGGGCTTGATTACCGATATGGAGGAAACAAGTAATTAGTGAAATTTAGATTTGCCCCTCTCACATTGATAAATTAACGGTTGGGAGCTGGAGTTGTGTCTGTTCCAGATTTAAGTCCGTTTGTAAATTGTGTTCTGATATAATCATTCGGCTTAGCAAGTTCACGTTAACTACCTTAAATAAACAAATAAACAAAATGATGTCCTTATTCTCTTTGACTACTCCTAGTTTCAATATAAGAAAAAAGGGGATTATGTGTAGTAACTAGCTCTAAGAGTGTGTGGATCCCTTGGATTGTTGGAACAACTTCTTTGAGCTCTTTTGTCAATCTTGAAATTTCACAGATTGAAATTATTTAGATGTTTATTAGGTCTATTAATACACTATTATATAACGACAGTTTAATTGAAAAAGCACATTTTGTTGAATCATCAAGCTTTCATTTAATTTTTGTTAGTGGCTTATGGCAAAAATATAAAATAAATAAATAAATATTTTTCAATCAACACTAATATAATATATTGCACGTCTGTGCTACATCACCCGTTGCCCAGGGTACGCCCGAATGTGATAATCGTACATCCTTTCCATAGAGGCTCTTTCCATGTCCCAATGAGATGAGTTGAGGATGATAGTGAGTATGAGGGTGTAGAGCCAGTGGAAACACTTAAAACCAACTTAAGCCTAACTAACCAAACCCTGGTTACCGTTAGGGTGATTCCCCTTCCGGGAAAAATCCCCAAGGTACCAGCCGGGATTCGATTCTGGGCACCCTAGGCTGTTGTTGACGTAGGCGTTTTTAGTGAACATAAAAATTACGACTCATAGTTAGAATGCTAATACACAACTTTAATTCCAATACAGGATTCAATAGTTAATAAGTTTTCCAGAGAACCTCATTAGTGCCAACTTAGTGAATTGGCGTCTACTAATTCTAATGAATAATATGAATATAATAATAAACTCATCTCAAATATATCGACAATAGGGAAAATCATTATAGAAAAACGAAAAAGAATACTATCTTGGAGGAAGATGAGGGAGGTAAAACTAACATGCAAAGACTATCTCTAAGACCAGGGGTGTAGTGGAGCGGAAACCACGGAAACGCCGTTCCGGCATGGGAAAATATTCCTTTTATTTTTTAGTAGAGTTTTATACATATACAATTCTAAGTTAACTTATTAATTTTATATCAATAATATGATAAAACTTTTTTTCATACTATAAATCAATAAATTATGTTTAAATTTACTGTGCTCTTTGAAAATTGGAACTTTAGGGGAAGTGCGCTAAGCAAGTTTCTGCCTTAGTAACCATTAAAAAATGCTCCAAACAGCTTATAGAGGCATTTATTTTTGCGAATTTTTTCGCCTACGACAGTTGAGGAGCCCCGCCCCCCTACAACTTTGGAGTGGCCACGGCCTTGAGTTCTGGCACTGCTAGATTTACTACTACACCAATGTCTAAAACTGTTTGGGACTAAACCTAGGCCCACAGAATTAGACTTCAGTAAACAATCTTTGTGATTAACTCTATAAAGATTTATAAATATTGATGTATATTATTTGTTGTTACATATATTACATTTGTAAGTTGTTTGGCTTAGCTTCCTCTCTTCCATCACGCTAATGGGCCAACCAGCTGAAGTTTATCAGTTTGGATCTCAACTTTGGCTCTTCGGCATATCAAGTATTCTATCCATTCCAGTCATTGGCTACTACTTCATACCATTCTTTCACAAGCTAAACGTCGCCTCTGCTTACAAGGTAACTAACAATATTTACTGTCTCTTCCTCGTTTAGCCATATTTTACAAAGTATTAAGTTCCAAAGATACAAACTCTAGTATTATAATTTTATAAATATAAAACAGTGTGTGTGTCACTTAGACACAAGCTCTCTACTTGACTTTACTTAGTTCATTCTGTGAGCTATGATTGAACGGTGACTATGTATTAAATGAGATAATACCAAATAAACAAAAAAATAAAGTATTAAAGCTGAAAGGAAATATTAAAATATTCCTCACTATAAGAAAAACTTCGTTAATAAATGAGGGAAAAATAAATCGTACAAATTTAATGAATAAAAGTAGCACAACATTTTCATGAATACTAATTCTAAAATTATCATATTTTTGCCTCAAACTGCTAAGTTTATTTAAGAGTTTGTGATCCAGCCTCAAAGCTAATTTTGTCTTTACATTATTGCAAAATAAATATATAATATTGTCATTCAGACCAGAGTGCTGGATGTTATTAGGCAGTAGTGACATGATATATTTAGTAAAGATGTTAACAATGTACTGGCATTTTTTTTTTCACCGCGTTATAATACCTGTTCAGATTATACACATTAATATTTTTAATGGGATTGATTTATTTTTAAAATATAATATTTTTTCCAGTATAATTAGCACCCACATAACATTGTATTATGATATATGATAATCGAAACGATCCCTGTTAAGTAAATTTAATAGGGATAAACAAAGAGGGTAGGCCTATTTATAACAGAAATAAGAAAGGTTTCCTAATAATTATGAATTGATATAGTTAACTTTAATTTAGGGTTATTAGAGCAAAGTATTTTAAGATCAAGTTAGGTTATATTCCGTTATACAATTTATTTTTAACACCGCGTTTTACTAGCTGTTCAGGTTATAAACATATGTACTACTTAGGTTAATGAGTTAGGGATGAGGAATGTTGAATTTAGAGGAATCGTACCCACATTTGCGTTGAGGGATATTGAATTATTTTTTGGAAAACCACCTTTTGCACAAACCCGACCGGGACTCGAATTCCAATCTCTCTTGTCATTGGCAATCTAGTCTAAAGCAAGATTGACGCCTTATCCCATGTGGTCACCAAAGCAGGTTATGTTCCGCCTATAGTAGAGTTGGTTAGGTTAGTTGAAATCTAAGTAATTTTAATGGACTTAAATTGGTTCATGATTCAAATTTAATATATTGACTAAGATATAACTTGTTTTCATAACTAAATCATTTAAAGGAAAGATGAACATTATTAATTTTTTGTTCTCAAATTAAGAGAAAGTATTGTAATGGTGAACATTTTTGACTTATTATGAATTATGTGTGTCTGTGTCTAAAAGAAAAGTGGATTTTACCATTCTTCCTGTCCTAATGTCTGTCCCTGATACTTAGATGTTATAGGGCAATACCTTAGAATGATTTTTTGACAATAACCCTAGGCCTCAAATTAAGGGTGGCTTAGTGATGAGTGATTTTTTTTAATTTCAAATTTTTCAAAAATGTCATTAACGATTTTGTTAAAAATCGGAATATGGGGAGTGTTTGACCTCTAAAATAATAATCTATACTTGGTTTTTGGGTAAAAATTATTTAAAGGGTAGTTTACAAATAAGTAATTTAAAAAAATTCAAAATATTTCGAAAAATATTTAAACGATTTTGTTTTAAATGTACTCGCGCCTTTTATTTTAAGAGTAATGTTTGGTTTTTGCACAATTATTATACTACTCTCTTATTTTATTTTGTAGGTCATTTCATATTTGGGCTTTAAAACTAATTTTGAGAACTTTGTAAAACACTAACCATAAACGACGATATATAAAGATTGAATTGAATATACCGGTGAACCTCGTTAAACCGAAATGGGAACGGATCGTGTTCAGACTAGCGATAATTCGCTTTAGGCGGGATAATACAGAAAAATTTACATAGACACGGCATACCTTAGGCAATTTTAAATTACAGCTGGAATAAAATCTACATTAATTTAACGGATGTAGAACACGCAAAGTAATTATGCAATGGCATTAATGGCATATTCTGTTATAGTAGTGTAATTAATTTTAGTTACGAGAAAACACATTTTGTTGACTAAAACATGTAAAAATTAAGCATTTTACTATCAGTGTTTTTAACAATCAGCTTTTAACTCTTGAGTTTGTTATCAATAAAATATATTTAATTTAGTTTTTTTTTCACCCTCGTTTCGTAAAAATTGTTTTGGAGTAATCAGGAATTTCAGACTACCGAGGTTTTTTCAAACGGGATTTTACTGTATTACTATATACATTAAAATTAGATGCACCCAACTTGAAAAAATCATCTAAAGAGTGAAACTAAAATTTTTGAAATGATTTCATCAAGACCAAAATGACCTTAGATTATGCTTTAATGATTCGCAAAAAAAAAAGATGCTATGTGGATGTATAAAATATAATTCACCTAAAAATGTAGGTTATAGAAAAGGTGTTGCTGCATCTATTTTAACATTAAAACAGGTTTATTACCACAAATCTATTTATCCACTTAAATCAAATGGTTTTAATAGGAATGTGAGTTAATTGTTTTCATTGTTCTGTTAACAGTACTTTGGAGACAGGTTTAACAGAAAGTTCCAGCTACTCGCTTCAGTATTGTTTACAATACAAATGGTGAGTGCTTATTAATAATTTGAAATATTTCTACATATTTAGTTATATTAGTTACAACAATTTTAAGATAAGTGTAATAGTTATAAATACCTACTAGCCTTTTTATAATCCAAAATGATTTAACTTGATCCTATGCTTTGCACACATATAAGCACACAATAAACAATACTTTACAAAAATGTGTATACCTATTTATGTGATTGACAGCAATGCAACAACTTTAAATGGAAAAAATCATTTCAAAGCGCAACCAATGATAAGTCCAAATTTATTTAAAACTTATTTAGTCCCAACTAAACTAGCACGACACCAAGTCCTCCTTTAAATAATTATTGCTTACTCCTTATTTCGTAAATATGGCCCGTATTCAAAACAAGAATGTGCAAATTTTGAAACACATTAAAATTGGTATGATTAAAGCTAAATAAATAACAATAGCCATTTAACTACCCCTATTGTATTGCCATCTTGTACATCTAAAGCAATGGTTCCCAACCTTTTTCAGGTGACGCGCTTCTTGGTAGATCATCAAATTCACACGCTCCCCTTCTCTTATTTTTTAAGATATCTATTAAAAAAATGTAATTGCAAACTAGTCACGTCTTTATTTTATAAAAATATCAATGTAACGCTGGCAGTAAATTTGTAAAAAAAAAAAAAAACTGAAAATTAATGTGATGGTTGGTATTGTTTTGTTTTCATCGTTTATTAACAGAGAACACCGCAGATAGATTTCTACTTCAAGTAAACAAAGTTATTTAGGTTTTATGAGTCGGAGTTGAAAATTCGGTGTTGTACTGTACGTGATTGCAACTATAGATTTAGGATAAAAAAGGAGATTTGGGGGAGGTCAAATCTGAGGCTTGCGGGCTTGAAAATAAACATGTGCGTGCGCGCCAGCTTCTTAATTTTGGTTGCTCACCTAATTTTTTCTAACTGGTAAGGACTTTTTCCAATACTGCAAGAAAAAAAATATTTATTACTTTGTAAAAGTGATTGAAATAAAAAAGTCTTCGATTCTTAGCTAATATTTAATGTTATTTCCAAAATGGTCTACGCCCCCTTAAAATGTCTTATGCCCCTATTCTTTCACTCAGGGTGGGAACCATTGATATAATGACCTGTCGCGATATTAATACTAGACATTGCAATATTAAGATAGGCTAATTAAATTTAATTTCAAAGCAGGCCAAATTTGAAAGAATAGACATGAAATAATTTGACATTAATTGGAGCACACTACGATTCTTCTTAGTTTACCATCGTCTAGATATTTTTCAAGTAATCCATTATATTAAAAAAACAATTCCTAACATTTGGCAAGATTAAAATTTAATTTGAAAAACAAAAATTAAACCTGATGATTCAGCTACCTTTCTGAAAATGATAGCTAGTCCTATTTTTAAAAGATGCAATAATTAGTTTAAAACAATAACAGTACTTATAAATCTAATATGGGCTCTTAAATTTTCCATTTTAAGTAAACTCGAAATATAAAGACCTTTAAAAAAAATTCTGGTATATACTTTGTAAGCTTGAAATTAAATAACAATCACTGCAAAGAAGCACTGAAAAGGCCTAATTGTAATTAAATAATTTATACATATTAAGATACTGTCTAAGAAGCTTAATACTACAAAATCTAAATACTTTCAAAGACATATTATAGGGCGGTAATATTATTTTACTTTAAATATTAGTTAATGTACTGGTTTATTTATTGTCTATTATAGTCTAGACTATGGTTTGAAAGTTATTAAATACATACAAGTTTTATTATTTAGACAAAACTGTGAGCCTGGTCTTTTTAATAATGTAAAATTTTTGATAAAAAGTGAATTTAAATACACCTAACTTATCTTTATCGCAAATTTTATTTCATTTAAACTATATAAGCTTACTTAATTTATCTTAGATTATTATACTAAACTCAATTGAATCTTAATTTACCTAATTGATATCAATTTAGAAACATGACACAGACTTACTTAACTTAACCCAACTTAACCTAATCTATTTTAAGATAATATTAACTATCTTAAGTTATTCTTTTATATTTCTAATTATTGGTTTCACTGGTTCACATAACTAATGTTAGATAAAAAAAATAATACTGGGCAATTAAAAATACAATAAAATAAATAAAAGGAAACTTAGTTTGTAGCAAACCACTTGATAAAACATGTACAATACGTGATAATATTGATTAAATCTTCTTTTCAGATTCTCTTTTTAGCTCTCGTTTTATATGCGCCAGCCTTGGCCCTCTATCAAGGTATGACATAATTGAAAACAAATGAGAGTTTGTTTTTTGTTTAGTTTTAAATTAAAATACATGCTTAACGATATTATTTAGCATAGTTTGATTGCACATAAATACAATATAGTAGGTTTTACAATTACAGAAAATAATCTAGGAATTAGAAAATCACATATTACCAAAATGCATATCATGTAAAAATTAAATATATGCTACTTCACAATGACTAAAACAATATTTTATTAATAATTTTCACACAGCCAGTATGGGTAGTCACGCAAGTTAAGACATCAATCTAGTCTTAAATGGTTTTATGGTGACGAGAGGGTGGAGGTTAAATCCCCATCCATGGTGGTTTTCCTTAAATGGTTTTCCAATCGCCATTCACTTAAATGAGGGTACAATTTCTCTATATGTATAACTTATCAGTCTGTCTAGTCGCCTGAAATACCTGGAAACCTCGAATTCTCAGGGAATCTCACTTTGCATGGAATATCTGGGAATTATCAGGGAACTTTGGAGTGACTAAGTGATTTTTTAATATCCAATATTTTTTAAAAACTTAATAAAATCGTTTAAATTATTATCGTTGCAGATAATAAGATAGAAACAAATCATTAAATTAGTTAAAATACTACTCGCGCTTAGAAATAGATATTGACCATTATTGGAGTTATTTTTTGGAAAAATCATAAGCATTTTCTTACAATTGTTAAACGGTTACGCTGCCTCGCGCAAGGCAATGCAAACCTGAGGCGTGGCTTTTCTGTAAATTTGGGGTGTCTTTTTGAAAACTTGCACGAACAAACTATTGTTACCAAACAACTGATTTATGATGATAATCTTCATCAGCAAGCTATGAGATACCCAAAGCCCGTATACACAGTGCACATAGTGACAATGCACGTCTTATAGAATCTTATAAAGAGTGTCGAACACGAACAGAGAAAAAGGGTTCTGGAGGTAAGAGAACTCATTTACAAGAGATTAATAATCCTAGAAAATGACGAAAAGGATGTTGCAGCTTTAGATAACAAACTGCAGCTGCGAAAAATCTATCTTGATTTTTTTTATACCGATAGATTAATAAAAGTATATTTTTGTTTTAATTTTTCAAAATGTATTTCAACATCTCTCAAAATGTCAGTGTATTTCAAAGAATTTTTAATATAAAATTTCTCAGACTTTTTTACTATTTCAATTTTACATATCTGTATTTGAAATAAATTTTAGCTCCATTAATAATCTTATTTGATAATTACTTTTTGCCATAAAGATGCCATACAGGTACTATTTAACTATATAAGTACTATGGTTAAAAATATAGCATTTCCAAGCCTTTTATTATTATTATTATTATTATTAATAGCACCGCGTCTTACTAACCGTTCAGGTTATATGCACTTATGCTAATTTGTAGGGGGAAGTCCCCTAACGCCGGACGGCAACTAGTGCCGGACACTCGTACTATTTCGGCAACTCAGAACGCGAGTGATTCAAGGACGAGTGAAAGGGGCTCGGGGGGACGTAGCAATACCAAGTCACGGGACGCAGTTTGCCAGTCACGCACGCGACAACAGTGGGAGCAGTTGTTTGCTGTTCTTGGCGGGAAGACACTGCGTCACATAATATTCAGGTGAGTGTTACAGCTTAGTATTTGTGATCAGTTGTTTATGTTTATGTTTATTTTTAATAAAGGTAGTGTTCCATTGTTGCTCGTAATCTATAAAGGTTGTTGAAGATTTCCAAAATAGTTTTGATATGGAATGTATAATTCTGTCGATTCTTTGTCCCCTAGTACCGGACCCAAAACAGTCCCTTAACGCTGGACAGTGAACATGTTATTTTTTCTTGTCAGTATTTATACTTTTTATAATAATGGTTTTCCGATTTTTCAGGGGACAGAAGAACGGAATGAAATCGAAATGGAATAGAAGAAAAAGAAGGGAAAATGGGACCAAAAAAGTTTACAAACTGCGATTACTAGGGTTTTGACTAAAGAACTTACTTTGTGAGAAGCTTCGTCGCACTACAACATTCCAAAAAGTACTCTACATGATAAAACATCAGCATTGAACCGTGGGGAAGAAGTGACGTTGCAACCAAAGATCGGTAGATTCACTAACACATTTTCACCCGAGTATGAACAAGTTTCAGTGGACCATATCAAAGATTTGTCAAATAGATGTTTGCAGCTGATGAAAAAGGAGTTTTAGAAATTAGCTTTCGACTTGGCTGAATCTATGAAGATCCCTCATCGCTTTAACAAAGAGAAAGGTACTGCAGGAAAACATTTTTACTGTGATTTTATGCAGAGACATCCTGACATATCACTGTGATCACCAGAGTCGACAAGCATGATGCGGGCCGTAGGGTTTGACAAACCACAAGTAGAACTCTTTTATGACAATCTTTAAAGACTGATAACATTGCACAAATTTCCACCTTCCAACATTTGCAACTGCGGGGAAACTGGAGTAAGTTGTGTGCATAAGCATCAAAATGTTCTTGCTCCAAAGGCTGTCCATCAAGTAGGAAAGATCACTTCTGCTGAGTTGGGCAAGAATATAACAGTCTTGTTTTGTATGATCGCAAACGGCCACTTTATAGCACCATTCTTCGTGTTTCCAAGGCAAAGAATGAATGATAGACTCATGATTAATGCTCCGGCCGAAAGTGTGGGTGTGGCCCAGCCAAAAGGCTGGATGAATAGAGATTTCTTCCAACGCTGGTTGCAGCTTTTTGTAAAACACTCACACCCAACTAAAGAGAGCCATGTGCTGCTTCTACGGATGGCCACTGCAGCCACAAGACACTGGTGGTCATCATTTTTTTGTCGCGAAAACCACATTCATTTGATAAGCTCACCGCCACATACCACGCACAAGCTCCAACCATTAGATAGAACATTCATGAAACCGTTTAAAGATGCCTATAAGCAACGATGCGACATGCGGATGAGAGCAAATGCTGGATCTCGGATTACCGACTACGACATTGCTGGTATTGTCAACGAAGCGTTCACAAAAGTTTCTCGACTGGATATTGCGGCATCAGGGTTCAAATGCACAGGCATTTACCCATTTGATAGACATTTATTTTCCAACCTGGATTATTCGGCAGCCGACATGACCAATATTCCATTAGAAGAACCAGGAACATCCTCAAACACTACGGATAACAGCGGAAAGGGTCCCGTATCTGCCGCTTATTTAGCGATAGCTGAAAGCACCACCACAACTTGCAATTTGGTCTCAAAAGAATCCACGGGCTCTCCTCAGGATTACACCCACGAAACAAGAATCAGCAGTCCTAAACCATCGACTAGCTTTGATCCAGATGTTATAGAATCCACGAGGCCTCAAGATTCTACCAACGAAACAAGAATCAGCAATCACAAGCCATCGACTAGCTTTGATCCAGATATTATTCAAATTGTCCATACATTTTCTCCATTACCAGATGCTACAAAAAAAGATCAGCTGCTCGGAAAAGAAAATGTGATAGAAGTGAAATTTTGACATCATCCCCATACAAAATTGCTGTCGAATAAAAATATAATGAAAAGAATGCTAAGAAGGAAAAGAAAACAATGAAAACCAACTATAAAACTGCAATAGAAGAGGGAAGGGAGCAAAGCAAACGCGCAAAAGCCAAAGGAAAAATTGTAAAGAAGGCGAAACAAGCCAAAGGAGTAAAGGCCAAAAACAAAGACGAGGGGAAAGCTAAAAAAAGCAGACATTAATTGAATCTTCCCACACAGAAAAAACTACTTGCGTCGTGTGCTTAGAGAACTACGACGAATACTGGAAACAGTGCTCCAGCTGCCATGGGTAGTAGACTCATGAAGCCTGTGCTGACATTCCAGAATGTTTAGACGCCTATATATGTGATCGGTGTCAGATATTTTAAAACTGTCCGATGCTAGAGGTTCGAAGTGAAGTCTGTCCGGTACTAGGTGCCACTTTCAGAGACTGCGTTTATTTTCACCAAAGTTTAATTTATGTTTTTTAATATGTTTATGCAGAAGTTGCATTTTTGTTTATATATTTTGATTTTAAAGTTTGTTGACTTATCTAAGTCGTAAATAAAGATTTTTTTTTTTTTTACTTTTCCTAAAAACCTTAAATGTCCGACACCTTACACCTAGACCATCAGGTCACCTTCAAGCCTGTAAAAAATATTAAAATCACCTAGAAAAGCTGGAATTCTCAGGGAAATTTTTCTGAGATTGACTAAACACCATGATTATTTACCCCTTTTCCACCAGTGTAGATATACGGATAGCCCGGTAGTAATATATGACGCAAGAAAAAAATCATACATTCTCGCTGTAGTTACTGAACAGAAATGTTTTATCCCTAAACATTTAAAATCCTAAAAACAATAAAATCTGATATTTAAAAATAAAAACTATTAATATTAATGTATAGTTTGCATGCTAAAATAGATTTAAATTATGATAAACAGAGTTAGTCTAAATAATATGTAACATTAATTTAGAGCAAAGTCTTGTGGTTTAAGATAATATGTGATTGGTTTTATTTCTAGTGACGGGTTTAAATAAAGATGTCATCTTGGTAGCAATGTATGCGGTTGTCATATCCTACACTACAATAGTAAGTATAGTAATTACAATGCAATGCAACAATTCATAAAATAAAACCATTTTAATAAATAAATAGCCATTTTGAGTGAAAAATAAGAGAGTCGATAGTAATTTAAATTTTCACTTTATCTTTTCATTTGATTGATTGTTTGATGGAAGTTTGTTAAAGTAGGAAAGTTAAGAAAATAATTATCTCAGTAAATGCGTGTTATTACTCGGTCAGTAAGTTGTTGTCATCTCGTCTGCTGTCAAGGGACATAAGACTCAGAATATACAAAACAATAAACTTATCTGCTGTTATTTGTGGGTGTGAAACATGGTCTCTTATCTTACATAGCGAAAAAAAAATTAGGTTGTTTGAAAACAGGGCGCTTAGGAAGATATTTGGTCCAAAAAAAGGATGAGGCTACTGGGAGTGAAGGAGGTTACATAATGATGATTTGCATACCCTATACTCATAATAAAGTCTCATGAAGTACGATGCGAGAACTTAGTACCGTGTTCAGGTTATTGACCGTGAAACCCAATGGGAGGAGACCATTGGGAAGACCTAGATGCAGATGGGAGGATAGCATTAGAATAGACCCGAAGGAGATATCGGTGTAATGAGGTGGACTGGCTATAGCTAACTCAAGATAGGGATAGGGTGTAATGAGGTGGACTGGATAAAACTATCTCAAGATAGGAATATGGGGTAATGAGGTGTACTGGATAGAACAAGCTCAAGATAGGAGTAGGTTGCGTACTTTTGTAAGTTCAGCAAAGAACTTTCGATTTTCTAATGCCATAGAACAAGTATAGTCTGATTTTGGTAGGAAGAACAGTCTAAGTTAGTTACTAAAGTTACTATTATTTTTAAATATCTTCATATATCAAGTCATGCTATCTATAGGTTTAAATTTTCCATACTGTTCTTCCAACCAAAATCATGTTATAGTAAAGTAAGTAAGACGGTGTAATTGGACCTTGTCCAATTAAATATTATTTCAACTGAAATGTCCCAGTGTACACAACCAATAGATTGCCATGTGTACTGTTCAACAAGGTTCAGTCTACCATATGATATCCTGTACACACGGCTGATGTTTACGTAGATTGTTTCGGAAAAAATTTAAAAAAATTGAAGGTTGTGATTCTAATTAATGGTTTTTATACACATGCTTTCCTAGATTAAGCAATAATCAAGATTTGTATAAAAATTTACATCAAACTTTTAATGTAGGCATACAAAAACCATAATATTCTAAAATAAAATGTATTTTTATTGGTAACATGACTATTCATAGCTCGCTTCGGTAGCCGCGTGGTCTAACGCTACTCTTGAAGTATACTAGACTGCTGATGACAGGGAGATCAAGGTTACTGGGGGTGATACTTCCTAAATGGTTTTCCACTCTTCCTCGACACAAATGCGGTCACTTTTTTCTATATATAGCCTTCCCAATCCCTCAATTCATTAGTGTAACTAGTACATAATCGTATAACCCAAACGGTTACTAAGACGTGATGCTTAATAAAGGAATAAACTATTCATAAATCTGCATCTGTGGTAGCGTGATAGAGGGCGTCACTCTCATTCTAGACCGGATTGTCTATGTTAGGGAGATTGGAGCTAGAATCTTTATTGGGCGTACTGAGGGTGATTTTTCCTAAATTGCTTTCCCTATCTCTCCACACAAGTGTGGGTACATTTTTATAATATTTTAACTCCATCATTCCTATTCCACTAGCGTAATTAATGGATGCGTATAGCCCAAATGGGTACAAAGGGACAGTTTCATATGCGAAACTGGCCCGTTCCATACAAGCTTAGGTAGATGTCTCTTTTTTTCTCTAGCACCGTGTCTTACTACCCGTTCGGGCTATAAGCTTATGTACAAACTACGCTAATGGTTTTTAGGAATGAGAAAGGTTATATTTATAGTAAGTGCAACTGCATTTGCACGGAGAGAGAGTGTAAAACCATTTTGTAAAAACCATATTCAGTACATGCGACCGAGACTTTAACCTCGATCTCCTCGTCAGCGTCAGTCTAGTTCAGCGATTCTTAACCGGGGGCCGCGGCCCTCTAGGGGGCCTCGAAAAGTATATTTAAAATTTAATTTGCTTATTACTGAAGTCAATTATCTTAAATTTAACGTTTTGGAAGAAATAATTCGATGATCGTGTGGATATAAGTACAGTAGACTTTCGATTTTCAGGGCTAAGGGCGAGAAGGTGAAGCACGGATAATAGAAATCACGGATAGTACAAATAATCCCCATCTGTTTACCATTGCTATTCAAAATTTTCTGCCCTTTGTTTCTACCTATGTGAAAAGAGATTTCCCACAATGGTAAATATTAAAACAAAGCAGCGAAGTCGACTCCTGCATACAAATAGCATTAAGTAATACAATTGAAACAATATTAGACAAATTAGTGGAAAGTGTTCAACAGCAGAGGTCCCATTAAATACATTTAGGTATGTTAATTTCTGTTTTTTATTTGTTTGTTTTTATAAAGTCACTATTTTAGAATACATCTAAATTATTAATATGCTAGTAAAAACTAGAAGGCCACGAAAATATTTTAGGATGTTTAGGTGGCCACAAGTAATAAAATGTTAAGAGCCACTACACTAGAGGCGTTTCCAAATAAAACCTGTCACTACATTTTATACGAGTGTCATAATTTCCTCACAATCTTCTCGTCTGAGAATAGAGACAACGGACGATATCGAGTGTTGCTTTCCTTGGAATGACTGAGCCAATAGATTGATTGAGTGCACTTGCCCAAGTGGCAAGTAGTATCACCAGTGTAATCATCTGTGCCTCTCACAGATTTAATCTAGTAGTCAATGATCTCAATGCAGTTCCTGAAATCCGTAATTATATTGGAAATATTAAGACTGTCATTTTTTCGTGGTAGTACTATATGGATTAGTTCCAAACATACCTCTACTTTGTGAGACTTTATGGACGTGTAAATACAAAAGCAGCAAAATATTTAGCGAACATTTTGAACAAATTTATAATCAGCTGTAATCCTTGGCAATGACAGCCATTGGAACTACTCGACAAAAGGCTCTTCAGTTGTTTTGTTCATGCAGCTCATCGGCTTTTCTTTTTCCCCTCATTATCATCTCCTCATGTTCATTGGTAATTGACCGGTTACACAAGCACCTCAAAGAATTCAGCAGAATATTCTTAAAGTTCAAGATCCTTTGTAAAATATTCTAGCCATACTAGAGATCCACAGGACAGAAACAAAATCGTTCTTCAGAAATAATATTTTTGATAAGACAAGTACGCTGGTCGATAAACTAACATTCAGCTCACTGTGCCACGTCAGTGTGGCAGGCAGATGAACCGCAGTAATTCTGGGACATCAAGTGATGAAGACCACTTTCGGAAAACTATATTTCAGCCATATCTAGATTTTATCATTAATTCTCTATAAAGTCATTTCTCCGAAGCTAATATTGCACAATTTAACCTGTTTTCCCTTCATTCGACAAAGGTTGTGAATGTGGATCGTGAAAGTTTCAGAAAAAATGTACAATCAAAAATAATACATACAAAATAATACAATTTTAAATTGAATCAATGATGTGACAAGTGGTCCTCATCAGCAACGCAAGACAACAATCTAGATTTTTTTTTTTTATTTGCTTTAAAAAACAGATTTCCCATTCCCATCAATACGCCAGGCAATTCTCATCTTATTAACATTGCAGCGACGACATGTACTGTACATGAGATCGTTTAGTACATTGCTTAGAGTCAAAACTTGGTTTAGATCAACTATGACGGATGATCTCTTATCCGATTTGTGTATGTGCACAAGGAGAAAGTCAACTTATACAAAGACGCAGTTGTAGAAAAATTTATAAATAAATTTAGTAATGACCGTAGATGCCTTCACTTTCTATTTAAGTAAGAGGTCATCATCATCATCATCATTCTTTACTGCTTCCAGTCTTCGGCTGGGTCATTCTTGTAAAACGCCTCCATATTGCTCTGTCTTTCCACAATTCCTTTTTCACTCTTGTCCATTCTTCTCCTCTTCCTTAAGTACTTACTTAAGTAGGTAGTGTTTTATATAATGCTGTGAAATGAGTTCAAATTAAAATATTGTAATAAATTAAATCCTTTCGCAAAATGTATTTTACCTCACCAAAATAATTACAATTTCTTCATATATTTTTTTACCTTTCTAGGGCTTCCTTCACGAAAAAAGTAAGCTAATTGGATAGTTGTATAATCGTAGAGTAATGAATAAAATATAGTATTATTAAATAATGTCACCAAATTCCCATATTAAGAAAGGTCATATCTATCACTAGATTATTTATAGCGTTATGAATATAATAAAATTGTATTTTATATTTTAAATGTGTCCAATTTTACTTTTATAATTTTACTATTTCTGTACAGGTTGAAGAAAAAACCATGGTATTTGCAATTTCTATATTTTTAGTATATTTACAGTGCAATTATAATTCCAGTGCCGGCAGAAGTTTTTCCAGGTACGCACGCACGTGTGTGTGTTGGTGTAAGAATATATTTTGCCCCCCCCCCACCCCACACACACACACACACACACACATACACAGGAAAAAATTCTGCGGGTTACCATGGTGAAAGAGAAAAACCACATTTCACCAATGATAAACTTTTTGGCCATGCCTGTAATCGAACCCGGGACTTATAGCTCAGGAGACATACACGCTATTTACTGATATAAGATGTCGGACTTTATATTTGTTCTTGAACAAACGGGAAACTTTATTCAAGCGTATTTAAACTTATATTAAACATAATCCATTATTAACAACGTTGATTATGTAACTTCAAATGTACACTAACAATTACCTGCCCACGGGTTGCTTGCACGACCTAACCCCTTTCTATCATTATCGATTTTAATAAGAAGCCATTTACCGCTCAATACCTTCTCCTATTATTACTATTTTTTGCCAGCGTCTTACTATTTGTTCAGATTATAGGCAAATGTAGCCTACTAATTACGCTAATGAGCTAGGGATGAGGAAGGTTGAATTTTATAGGTGTACCCGCATTTGCGTGGAAAACAATTTTGTAAAAAAGCATTCTTAGCTCACCCAACTGGTATTCGAGTCCCGTTTCTCCTGTCATCAGCATTCTAGTCCCAACACAAGAGTGACGCGGCCACCGAAGCGGGTCCTAGATTTATTTATTTTGGAACTCTTCAAGAGGGGTTGGGAAACTTTCAACTTCTAGAAAAGTAAATAAAACCAACAATTGCTTGTTTGAACCTTTTAGACTTGATTTGACACAGCCGCATCGTTTATTTTATCTTTTCAAACAATTACTATGAATCAAATCAAAAACCATGTGTTAAATGAAAGTGTATGAGCACCCGCACAACCGTGTATTCTTTCCGCTCCCATTCTCGGTATTTAGAAGGGAGATGAACAAACTTTCACTGTTGAGCTTGATGAAATATTCTTAAACGTATGTTTGCCTGCAGCAGCGATAAGAGGTGAATTTACACACACACACACACACACACACACACACTCTCTCTCTCTCACTCTCTCTCTCACACACACACACACACACACACCTCATTAATATGGATGTTAAAGAAATGTGTTTGTAAACATTAGAGTATAATGTTATCCGAGATATTTATTTGTAATATGGTATTGGTTATTGTTTATTTTTGTGGATTTAATACTCATTAAAATCACTCTATAAATTGAAAGTAAGAATGTAAGAAAGTAAACTTTAATCAGAATCATTTAAAAGAAAAGTAAGTAATTTGATTATTTGCCCAATACATATATTTAAAATATTTGCTCAGCAGTTAGGCCTAACAGTAGCAAGTATAAATTACGAATTTGGGAAAATTAAACCCTATAGATCAAGGACATAATTAAGATGAGGCAGGTGGAGCACATTCCCCAATTATTGGCAATTATTGACAATTATTGACAATACTAGCAACAAAATAAGTTTAATTTTGTAACAATAAAAGTTTTTTTTTTTTTTTTTTTGTAAAAG
>CABFOV010000128.1:239946-259874 GCA_902141375.1 Timema poppense
GTCTAAAAAAAAAAAAAAGAATCATATGCAAATCATCACCAGATTTCATGATTTTTTTTAATATCCTCTTCTTCACGTGTTAGTCATGTAGACAATTTTTTTTCCGTCCAGAAATATATAAGACTGATTGAACAGAAAGTTTAAGGCTTACCACTAATTCTTGATTTCCCTACAATGACTAGATTACCACACTATAGGCTTACTTGTCAAGATGGCTTAGTGGGATGGGTAGGCAACGGCAAATAATTGTCGGTTTCATTTTGATATTGTTTATTGAAATATAATAATTACTATACGAGTGATTAAATGTACGTTAGGTTTTAGAACTATTTGAAAGCGTACAGGAAAAGGTCCTCGTTCTATCGCACACTTTATTTACATGTTCACCGAAAATAGAAAGCAGAATCTGCTTGAGGGGCGTAGCAATTCCCACACTGTATATTTACCCATGATGCATTGCAACGCTAACCTAAAACAGCCGATTACAAACCTATTTTATTTTCTAGTAGACAGACATATATTTTAGTTCATTCTACAAAAACAGCCGATTACAAACCTATTTTATTTTCTAGTAGACAGACATATATTTTAGTTCATTCTCCCGATGGATGTTTTCAAATTATAATTTTTGTCATGGCACAATCCAACACATCGAAACACACGCTTTACATTAATGGGTTATTTCAAATCTCCTGACAAAGGCCAACGAATCTGTCTACTTGCTTCTGGCTGTAGAGCACATGCGCTGTCAAATGCGCATGCGCGCTGATTTGAGGTCGGTTCTTAGATTTGATTAGTTCTTCTGTGCCGAACATTTCAGGAAGAGTGAACGAAGTTGAGATGAATAGCTCACAATGATGAGGCGGAAATCTTGTGACTAGCTTAGAGCTCGTCACATGGCCACGTTTATGTTCTGCGCTAGTATTTCGCCGAATGTGTTAGTACACAGGAACTCAGAGCGTCTTCCTCCATATTGAACAAGGACTTAAACTGTAGTATATTCTCCCCACATGTCCCTGTAACTTTATACCTGAGACGAAGTAGCACCCTAACAACTGACGTTCTTCTGTGGCCCCGCTCTCCCCCAAAAGGTCTAAAAACTCGCTGTTATATATCAAAAAAAGAGGGGTTTTCCCCCTAAGCTACTAGTTTTTCCAATACTATGTGTTATGCTAAGTGGCAAAAAAAAATCCATGATTTTAAAAACATGACCTGGTACGAATACGTGACTGCAGATTCAGAAAAGTGTGAGTTCAACTGTAATAAATTATAAACTTTCAAAGCTATTCTCAGAACAATAGTGCTATAGGCAAAATATTAGAGTAATTATTTACTCAAATTTGAATGCACTGTACATGTTTCTATTTTCTGAGAATGCAACTTTATTCAAATATACTCATGTGCAAATATATTCTTACAGAACAGGAATAATAATTGTTTATTTTCATAGATTGATTTGCATGGTTTCATCCGTAGTGTTTTTTGTTTAAGATGATTGCCAAGCCAGATCAGTTGTTTCCTTTGTACGTGATACAAGTATTAGGTGATTATAAAGGATTTCCAGGACTGTTCATTGCAGGCATATTCAGCGCTGGACTAAGGTAAGAATAATTAATAATAATTGTTTACCTAGGATAACTTAGTATTAACCTATTACATTGGTTTGTGTTGTAATTTTGTAATTCAAAATAACAAAGTAAAATTTATTGTATTGTATATCGGTGACCTGGCGGTCTAGGGGTAAGGTGTTGGACTTCTGTGCTTCGGGTCCGGGGTTCAATCCTCGGTCCCGGCAAAGATTTATCTGATTATCAAACCCTTCCTTCACCTCTGACAAGACATCTTGTGAATGTGGGGAATGCCAGGCCTCCACCGTGGTTCGGATTCCACGTTAAACTGTAGGTCTTCCATTTCATCTCACAATCACCCTACCATTACACATTAGCGTACTTGCGTATAGCCCGAACGGTTAGTAAAACGCGGTGCTAATAATAATAATAATATTCTATATCATTAGCTAAGTATTCGTATATCACTTGATTTATTAATTAGTATTTAAATATTCTTATGCTCTTAAATGATGAGAAATTATCAATAAAAATCCCCTACATTGAAGACATGGAAATAAAATATGAATTTAATATACTTTCAATCGTGATTTAGTATTTCTATCGGCAAATTAATATAGTTTTTGTGTAGTGAGTTTAGATGATTTATTTTGCAAGAAGCATTAAATTTATATTTACTTTTATTAATTTGGAGTTTGAGACCCTGGCGTGTCCACCAACTGTGTTAGTGGTCCCTGGTTCGAATATTGATATGGTTAAAAAAAATATAGTCGGAGAAATAGCCAGTTTTTATAGATGGAAGTAGGACTAACAACTGTTCATAAACAATGTAAAACACAATTGTATTTATATTTAAAAATAATTGTTTCTGTAGTTAATATATAATTTAACCTACAGATATAGGCGTAACACACAGTAAAATATATCATAATAACGTAAATTATATGTTTTACGAAAGCTATGAATTAAAAATATTCACTTAATAATTGTGTATTTTATTAAATATTAGTTCCTACAAGCTACACACAATTGTTCTCAATTAATATAAGAAAAACTACCGTATTTCAATAATCTGTACTATTTTTCTCACTCTTCAATTTTTCAATTCTAGATATATTAAAGTTTAGCCACGTTTTAACAAATATATTATGATAAAACAATAAACAAATTACTGATTGTATATATATATTTCTAAAATTAATAATCAATTATTTGTTTATACCTGCAGCCATATTGACAATGTGTACAGTATATTTAATTGAGTAAATTAGTATTTACTCTAAAAAAATATTAGATTAATATTGTTCAATATTATTCAAGAAATGGTATTTTAAAGTGTACAGTAGGATGGTAATAATAACTATGAGACGGGGAAAAGATAATTTAGAATATGTATAGTAATTATAAGATTCTGTATGGGTGGACTAATTTAATTTAGGGGAGAAGAATCAAGTGCGTGAAATTAAAAAAAACCATTATATCTATTCTTGATAAATCATGGAAAATACAAAACAGAAAACACCAGTAGTGACCACAGAGGTGGAAACACTATCTGAATGGATGGCTAACACTTTTGGTAGTCGTGGGTGTAACCCTTATAGACAAGAAGGGGTGGATTTATTGTTATAGTCTTCAAATAAAGTTAACATTGAAGAAATATGGCTGCAAGTCGCTAGAAGGTAAAAACATTAGATGACCTATTATATTATTATTATATTATGTTGAGTTCAGTGAAATGCTTGTTTGTATTAAATAATCAAAATTACTTCTTTATTTAGAATTTATTTTCAATTTGTGAAAATATTGAACTTATAATAGTATTTTTTAAATTAATCACTATAAATATGGATTTAAATTGATTCAACACACATAAGAATTGAAAAAATTGTTGGTGTAATTGATAGGGATTTTTCCTCAGATACCATATATGTACAGTACATAATAACACAAAAATAAATACATAAAATGGTTCAATCTTATGTAGATCTAAATTTCCTACTAACATATCTGACAGCTATAAAATGCTACTAGATCTACTTTCACATATTCATAATTCAATAAATGTGATCTGCAACTGTATATTTTGATAAATGTTACTAATACATACTAAATAAAATTAATACTATATTAAAATGTTATGAATACTTGCCTTAATTTTTTTTAATTGGTGCTTTACATGTTAATTCGTCAAAAAATCAAGGTACGCCACCGTTCGACCCCGCGAGGCCATACTAGTCATTCTAACATTGGGAACATATGACTTCTTGCTTCTAATCAGCTGTTTCAAATTATTGCTTTACACCTGAGATACTCTGTAGCTTTTATGAGAAATCTACCCTTTATAAAATCTAAGTTAAAATAACTTTGTCATGTTTTTTTCTTGATATACACTTAATTAAAAATAGTTGGGTGCTATAACCAAATTTATCTTCTTTTCAGTACTGTATCAACTGGTCTTAACTCACTTGCAGCCATTTGGTTTTCTGAACTGGATGGTACCAAATTCAAAACTTCTTTGTCAGAGAAGAATGCCGGACTACTAGTGAAATTGCTTTCCTTCTCGTTCGGAATATTATCCTTTGCTTTAGTTTTCGTCGTGCCATACATGGGAGGATTAGTTTCGGTAAGATCAAAATAAGTATTCCAGTAATTGAACAAGGTGTTTGTCAACTCAAATACTATATAAGTTGCTCGTGGATTATTTCCAAGCCTTGACATGAGTGTACCAAGGCGTTTTTTTGACAATGGTATAAAACATGTCCTTTAAAGTTAATAAACATATATTTTTATTACATTATTTTGTGATTGGTTGACAAGGGCAAAGGAAGTGTGGGGTCAGAGGAGTCCGAACACCCCTTGGAATTTGATTAGCCCCCCCCCCCTTCCCCCACACATATAAAAATTAGCTTTCTACGCCCCTTGATTGTTTGTCAAATTTATAGTGAGAAGGAGGAAATGTTTTCTGGTACAGTCCTTTGAAAACAATTTTAAAATACGAATATATTTTATTGAACTGCAAGTTCAACACCCTATCTGAATTGGTAGTGTGTCTACCTACTGCTGAGCTAAGGGTCCCAGGTTTTATTCCTGGCATGGCTGAAAAATGTATCACTAGTGAAATGTGGGTCTCCCCTTTCACAGTGACGAATTAACGTCTGGAGAGTGGATGTTGTGTCTGTTCTAGATTAAAGCTAGCTTAAAATGCGTGTGCTGATATAATTAGTCGATTAAGAAAGTGCACGTTAAATACCTCAAATAAATGAAAATCAAAATATTGAACTGCACTGAAAAAAGTGATCCAGGCCATAGGCTGAAAACAGTAATGGATGTAAAATACTATACTGAAAGATATTTTAAAGTATGAGCCTCAAAGTAGGAGCCAAATTATTTTCACTTGAACACTATACATTCTAGCCTAGTTCACTCTTCATAAAACTTGTATTGAGCACATTATATATTAACAACCAAATATACAAATTTATGTTTTAGGTTGCCATTTCACTGTCCAGTTTTTTCTCCGGATCTTTGTTTGGAATCTTCCTCTTAGGAATGTTCGTACCTGCATCAAACACTGCGGTAATTTATATGGGCTTGATTTACTCTAGGGAAAAATTTCAATATTCTAAGCTTGTGGAAAAAGGTCACACATACTAGTAAACTAAAGCTGGCCAAACATCATAAAAAAAATATTTTAATTAATTTTTCCGTTGCGTCTAAAATGTATTTATTTCAGAAAAAACTGTCATAGTACTCGTAAATAACTTAGCCGACGCATTAATTGGAGTAGAATCATAGGAAAATAATCAGACATCCTAAAAATTCGCTCCCTGATCAAATAAATAAATATATATAAATTTCAGGGCGCAACTGCAGGATTGCTGGCTGGTGTGTTTTTGGTAGGGTGGCTGGAAGTTGGTGCCAATATCGCTGCTAGTCAAGGTTTACAAGTGCTGAATCCACTGCCCACATCCATTGAAGGCTGTAGTGGCAATACAACTAGCATTCTTCCTACACCAAGGTAAGCAGTACACTTTAGTATTTTAGAACATACTAGAGGAATCTATATATTCAAAATTTAGGATAATCCACACACAATTTTAGAAAAATGGAACAGTAAATTTGAGTCTAATGAATATATATTTTTATTCTTAACAAACTCAAAAATAAATGTTAATTGTTAGAAAAAGTGTGTTTAGTATTTATAAGTTGTATTCAACACAATAATTTTTACTTCAACAACAAATAACCCGTTTCGGTGGCCGCGTGGTCTAACGTACTACACTCTGAGCAGACTAGTCTGCCGATGATGGGGAGAATGAGGTTCGAATCTCGGTCGGGTGTACTAAGGGTGATTTTCAAAAAAAAAATTACACTCTCCCTCCACTCAAATGCTGGTACACTTCCTCTGAATATAAATTTCCTAATCACTAAAATCATTAGCGTTATTAGTACGTAGGATTATAACCCGAACGGGTAGTAAGACGTGGTGCTAATACAAATATTAGATAACTGTAAGTGTATATACTGTAAATGTAAAAGCTACAGTACGTATTACGTGCTATCCTTTTGTTAATTGAATGTGGTATTTATTCACCGTCTCCTCGCAGATCCTTTCCTCACTTAAATCAGACTTTCACTAATCCAGACAGGATCCAGTCCCAATTAGTACGGAATAGTGAGGTTCTACTGGGATATCATATTATATATAGCTAATCTTGTTTGGATTAGCGAGAATCCCTATTAAGTGGTAGAATGGTCGGCGCAGGGACACTGATTGCACGGTCCCGCCCATCTTTAAAATTCACATTTGTGTGTGTATATATATATATATATATTTTAGATATGGTTGAATTCTATATCTCTCAAATCCAAAAATTGAATCTCAGAATCTTAAAAAAAATTGAACAATTTTGGCTAAAGTGAACACATTTAAAATGTAATTTGAAATTTTTCTTAAGGCTTGGTATCATTGATAAATTGTATTTTGTTTGTCACGTCTAATATGGTATAAACATCAAAGGGAACAATTTATGTAAATTAATTACATTAATAAAATTTTATCTCTTTTGGAAGGGGAGTTTTTTTTTATCACCAGGTCTTACTGCCTGTTCATGTTATACGCATCTATGGCATTTACTCTAATAGGGTAGGGATGAGGATGGAAGTATTTTAGAGGTAATCTACCAGAATTTCCATGAAAGGAAAGTGGGAAACCATTTAGGGAAAATCACCCTCAGTAGAACCGATTGGGATTTGAACACTGATCTCTCCGTCTTAAGCAGGCCAATCTAGACCTAGAGTGATGTCTTAGACCATTCTGCCACTGAAACGGGTGTGAATTTATTACTCATCGAACTGCAAAAGTCCATACATAATCCCTTTTACAAATTGCTTGGAAATTTATTTGAAGTCAAGTTCTTCATATTTATATTCAAAATATTTTTTTGAGATACTACGCATAGCAAATTTCTTGGATGCCATAGAATTTGAGGGATTCAAGGAATCGTTAAATCGAGCATCTCATCTCTACTTATTTTATATTAAGTAATATGCTATGCCAAAACATATTGAAAATTGCACATTACCTCTTAGACAGTGAGGGACGAAAGGGGACGCGACTAAAAGGCAGGATTTTAGCAGTTTCCATTGCAAAATATTTTTTTGGACAAAATATATAAAATTTTGCTACAAAGAAAAGTGGAGTCTAATTTTCTTCGTATGGTGACCTCAAAATTTCTTGAAAATCAATCAAGGGTGTTCTGTAATTTAATGACAACTTTTTATCTTAATTTAAAAAGTTTGTTGGATTATTCCAGCATGCTCATGTAAAACATTCAAGAACTGTTGATATCAACATAAGAAGAAAATTAAACTATATGTTTGTACAGGAGTACTATTTTCTTTATTTTGTAAAAAAAAAAGTTTTCCAGTAAAAAGTGAAAAAATACTGGCCTTTTGTCGCGTCCCCTTCCATCCCACCATAAAGTTGTAGAAGAAACCAGAAAACCAAAATAGAAATAAATGTATAAATGTTTGACCTAATTTTCCAATCCTTCTTTGCTTTGATTATATTTATTGATTTCATAATAACTTTTAGTAATTTTTGGCCTTTTAGATCTCAGGAGGCATTTGTATTGTACCGCATCTCATTCCTGTGGTATTCCCTGCTGTCCACCTTGGTAACAGTCATCGTTGGAATACTTGTGAGTTTCATCGCCAATTGGTGGATGGACTTGAAACCAAACAAGTCCTCCGTTCCTTCTTTAATTACTCTACCATCCATGGAACCAGATAAAAAAAAGGTAAATGCAAAACCAACAAGTGAATGTCTATTGAATACATACGAGGAATGTGAAAACCTTTTGTTGAATGGTGCAACCAAGGATACCGCATCACTTAAAGATAATTCTTATAGGAAAATTATGTCAAGCTGAGATTTATAGAATTAATTTCAAACTCTACTTATTTTCTTGGTACAAGTCTTGTCCTCTCATAGTGAACAAAATAATTTTTTTTTACAAGAGAGGATCACTGAAAAAGTAGAGGAAAATATTTCCTTGACCAGATCAAATATGTGAACGGCTAAAATCTTGATATGTTTCGTAACAACTTAGAGTGATTTATTATAGCTTCGCAAATTGATCTTCATTTAGCTGTTGATAGCTTAAACAAATTAGTGACCAGTGTTAACTTAGTTGTATTTTCACAGGTCTTCGAAACAAAAAGGTTTAGAGTGCCTTTCAATGATTTAGTCAATATCAAATGGTACATTGCTAGTACCATCCTCTTGTGTTAGTTAGCCTGTTACTTATTGGCAAATGAAACGCTTCTAGGTTTATTTTTTACAAAACAGAATTGATTAGTATATATTTTTAGATAACCAGGATTGTACTGGAAAGGATAGAATTTCATGACTAAATTAGTTTAGAAATTTAATAATTCAAACCAACCCTTTATAGGTGTGTGATTGTAAGGTAGAGTTAAAATAATTTCTTATACCATAAAAACTCTCTTAAATCATATTAATGTCTATTTAATGTATGTAAATGGTAGTATTATTATTTTAATGATTTAGTTATTAGTAGCTAAATATTGTGTTCGTTTGTAATGTCTCCTTTGTGTGTGCGCATTTTTGTAATTGAGCTTATATGTGTTGTAGAAAACTACTATTAAGATATTGTTTGTATGATAAGTTTATAATATTAAGAACTGCTAGTGACATAACTAATGTGATAAATACATTATTCAGTATTATTTTCCATTTTGAATGCACTTGTTTTAGCTGCAATTAGATGTATAGTGAAATTTCCTCCCAATTCAAAAGATGACTCATATAGATATGTATAAAGTACACTTAACTTTAACTTGTACACCCATATGGTAATCTGAAGATCGCAGTAGGATTTAACACCCAACATACCCCAACTAAGACTAAATTAAAATTATATTTTTGTATTTAAATTATTTTAAGAATGACATTTTAAGAAAGAATCTTTAAAAAAAACATGATAAAGTTTATTCACTAATGAAATATATGTTTGACAAACTCATAATTATATACTGTATATTATATTATTAAATACATTCAATGTTCATCACAACATCCAAAATAAATAACCTAAACTTAGCCTTATAAGTATAATTTAAAGCTCACTTATTTTTAAATGAGCTAATGATAATGTTCACAATATCACAGACATATATTAATAAATAATTATACTATTACACAGTAAAAAAGTAAAGGCGGCAAAATATTAACAAATTCTTATATTTATAACCAAGTCAACAGAATCAAAGTTGAAAGATTCGATAAAAAGTAGAATACTATATTAGTGCTAAATGAATTAGTGACAAATCAATTAAGTATTACATATAATTTAATTGATAAGTAAAAAGGATGAGTTTAGTGAATTTAAAGATAAAAATAGCCACGTTAATCATTGGGGAAAACCCCGTTAAACAATTTAGTTAAAGATTAAATCCTGATTTTATTAATTGAAATGTGTCGTGCCAGTACTTGCATAGGGCCGTTGTTTCAATATTAGGTTTTTTTGAGGCTAAAAAGTTAACCATGGTTCAAATAGGCCAAGTTTTTGAGTGTTTTCAATTAAGATAAATCTAAAACAGTGGTATTCAACCTGGAGTTCTCGAAGACATCTTAGAGGGTACGTAAGGGTTTTAATTATATTGAGGGTAGATAGTCAAAAACGTAACCCTCAAAATTTACAGGAAATAGAAGAAAAAACTGAATAGAAATTGTTTTCTCAACTGTCTTTCCTATAAAATAAGATTAAATAAATGGTTACGCTCTTTGACTTGTACCACTACATGCTTTTTTTGATGATACGCCCGAATTAATTTATAAGCTACACCAATTGACCAATCTGTTTCTGTTAGCTATAGCATATTTTCAATCAAATACAAGTGAAGCTTATGACCAGTGACTGTGCAAAAATTTATAATTCATGCTGGTTACGCCACTTGACCTGTTTGTAAAATATTCACAGTAAGTTAAAAACTAAAGGGAAATTGATGTTTTGAACCATTTACAATAATGTTAGGACGATGCTAAATTTTCAGAGTGTGTATTTTAAATTATAAAACATAAAAATAAGACACATCAATTTTTGAAATTATAATGGCTACGCCATTTGGCCTATATACCCTCTATGTGTTATTTCATGATAAACACTGAATAATCCAGGTAAGATTTAGATCTAGCACAATAAATCCGGACTTAAGAACACGCGACCTGGGAGCGCCACTTTTATTTTATATGTAGATTATAGTATATTGTAACGAAGGGCGCGCGTGACCTGGAAGGATCGCGGGCCGTCCACACGTCACCGTGTGAACCGAGTTCTTTTAAGGATACTGGAGTGGGTTGCCGATTAAACACGAATTAAAATGCCCATGGAATATTCAAGGTTTTGATTATTTAAAAAAAATACAGACACTGATTAAAATACAATTAAATTAATAACTAAATAAGTAATTGAATTAAATGATAATAATCATAATAAATAATTTATCAATTAATAAGATAATAGAACACATGAAAATTGAAATAAATTAAATAAACAAATTACCAAGCTAATAAAACACATGAAAATTGAAGTAAATTAAATAAACAAATTAACAACTGTAAGACACCTCAATAACTATTCAAATACTAAAAACAGCCACAAAAATACTCATTAAAAATGTAGTCCACAGTGACTTTAAATGTCTATATCACCCGTGTAGTCCACACAAGCCGCCATATGTCCCCACACACGACACACTGCGATGATCCGCGATACACAAACGTCGGACTCACCGCCCCACTCGCTGACACGCTGACACGCTAGCCCAATCCTGGACACGCCGGTCCACTCACTTCACTGTCCACAACTCAAACTGGGGGCCCCATGGCTATCGCCGATTGTGTATTTATAGGGGCACAGTCTGGAATCCTCCATTTCGAGAATAAAATGAACGAACCCAGACTCATCCAGACAGTACCTCTTCCTTACTCCCTAACCCCTCTAATCCAACAGCCAAGTGAGGCGTTCGCTGCATACCTGCTAAACAAGGAGATAGATAGAAAGAATGAGGGGTGCAGTTAGGGTATACAATGGGAAGTGCACCGGTACCACTGTCGAATACTAATCTTTCATTATGCACCAACAACTTTGAGAGTATGGGGGTATGCGAACAAAGAAGGATGAATTTCACCCAAAGTTTAGGATACTGTAACTTGAAGAAGACGTTGAGGGTAAAAAACTAATTGCAAGTCAGGGCATAGGATTATTGCCACTATAATAGGTTTTTATTAATATTTTCTGTAAGAAGGATTTGCCAGAAGTTTTTATGTAGATACCTGGTCTTCGTTTAAGTTGACAAGATATTTTTTTTAATAAGTATGTACATACAGTACGTTAATACAAAAATATACACATTTTAAAACTGTGTGCTTAACCTTGTTCCTCAGTCCTCACACTCTAAACTATTTTGTCTACACTTCTACACTAAATATATTATAAAGAGGAAAGATTTGATTTCTTGTTTTTTTGGTTTGTAATGGATAAACTCAAAAACTACTGGACCGATTTTAAAAATTATTTCACCAATATAAAGCTACATTATTAGCGAGTAACATAGGCTATATTTTATTTTGAAAATTTAATTTATTCCTCATAAAAATATCGATAGTTTTACACAAGGTATAAAAAATTGCCTAAAAATATGCTTTCTCCACGTGCACTTCAAAAACTATTAGTATTACATAAAAAATACTATACATATTGAACGCTCTCACTAATGTGAAATAAAAAAATCAGTGAGACAATATATGTAATTATTATAGTTATGTTACAATAAAAGTTTTTTTTAAAAAATTAGTCAACTAAAACAGGGATGCGAACAAAAAGTAATTATATCCGTATCATGATATGAATCCTTATCCAAATCAATTATTTAATCAAAGCCTTGATCTCCCCGTCATCGGCAGTCCAGTCTACTGCAAGAGACTTGTGTTAGACCACGCAACCACTGAAGCGGGGGTGATGGCTAGCTAGTATATTATAAGCTTGATGTAACAACTTGAATTTGTCTTAAAACGCTTCATAAGACAAATCTAGTGTCACTTTTATAACTAGTTTATTTGAGGGACATAATATTGAATTATAAGACGTGTATTTTAGTTAAAACCATTTAGAGACAACCAAAGTTTTATTATGTGTGAGTTGATACCTTCCCAAAGTAGCTCTGCCTTTAGGGGGAGGTCCCCTAGTGGCGGACACTTAAGGTTTTTAGGAAAAATAAAAAAAACATTTCGAAAAATATATCTTTATTTATGACTTAGATAAGTCAACAAACTTTAAAATCAAAATAAATAAACAAAAATGCAACTACTGCATAAACATATTAAAAAACATGAATTAAACTTCGGTGAAAATAAACGCAGTATCTGAAAGTGGCACCTAGTACTGGACAAACTTCACTTTGAACATCTAGCATCGGACAGTTTAAAAATATCTGACACCGATCACATATATAGGCGTTTAAACATTCTGGAATGTCAGCACAGGCTTAATGAGCCCACCCATGGCAGCTGGAGCACTGTATCCAGTCTTCGTCGTAGTCCTCTAGGCACACGACGCAAGTAGTTTTTTCTGTGTGAGATGATTCAATTAATGGCTGCTTTTTCTTAGATTTCCCCTCATCTTTGTTTTTGGCCTTTACTCCTTTGGCTTGTTTCCCCTTCTTTACAATTATTCCTTTGGCTTTTGCGCCTTTGCTTCGTTCCCCTTCCTCTTCTATTGCAGTTTTAAAGTTGGTTTTCATAGTTTTCTTTTCCTCCTTAGCGTTCTTTTCATTGTCTTTTTCTTCGACTGCAATTTTGTATGGGGATGATGTCAAAATTTCACTTCTTTCACATTTTATTTTCTAAGCATCTTTTGCAGCATCTGGTAATGGAGACAATTTATGGACAATTTGAATAATATCTGGATCAAAGCTAGTCGATGGCTTGTGATTGCTGATTCTTGTTTAGTTGGTAGAATCTTGAGGCCTCGTGGATTCTAAAACATCTGGATCAAAGCTAGTCGATGGTTTAGGACTGCTGATTCTTGTTTCGTGGGTGTAACCCTGAGGAGAGCCCGTGGATTCCTTTGAGACCAAATCGCAAGTTGTGGCGATGCTTTCAGCTATCGCTAAATCAGCGGCAGATACGGGACCATTTCCGCTGGCATTCGTAGTGTTTGAGGAGGTTCCTGGCTCTTCTAATGGAATGTTGGTCATGTCGGCTGCCAAATAATCCAGGTTGGAAAATAAATGTCTATCAAATGGGTAAATGCCTGTGCATTTGAACCCTGATGCCGCAATATCCAGTCGAGAAACTTTTGTGAACGCTTCGTTGACAATACCAGCAATGTCGTAGTCGGTAATCCGAGATCCAGCATTTGCTCTCATCCGCATGTCACATCGTTGCTTATAGGCATCTTTAAACGGTTTCATGAATGTTCTATCTAATGGTTGGAGCTTGTGCGTGGTATGTGACGGTGAGCTTATCAAATGAATGTGGTTTTCACGACAAAAAATGATGGCCGCCAGTGTCTTGTGGCTGCAGTGGCCATCCGTAGAAGCAGCACATGGCTCTCTTTAGTTGGGTGTGAGTGTTTTACAAAAAGCTGCAACCAGCGTTGGAAGAAATCTCTATTCATCCAGCCTTTTGGCTGGGCCACACCCACACTTTCGGCCGGAGCATTAATCATGAGTCTATCATTCATTCTTTGCCTTGGAAACACGAAGAATGGTGCTATAAAGTGGCCGTTTGCGATCATACAAAACAAGACTGTTATATTTTTGCCCCTCTCAGCAGAAGTGAACTTTCCTACTTGACGGACCGCCTTTGGAGCAAGAACATTTTGATGCTTATGCACACAGCTTACTCCAGTTTCCCCGCAGTTGTAAATGTTGGAAGGTGGAAATTTGTGCAGTGTTATCAGTCTTTAAAGATTGTCATAAAAGAGTTCTACTTGTGGTTTGTCAAACCCTACGGCCCGCATCATGCTTGTCGACTCTGGTGATCACAGTGATATGTCAGGATGTCTCTGCATAAAATCACAGTAAAAATGTTTTCCTGCAGTACCTTTCTCTTTGTTAAAGCGATGAGGGATCTTCATAGATTCAGCCAAGTCGAAAGCTAATTTCTAAAACTCCTTTTTCAGCAGCGGCAAACATCTATTTGACAAATCTTTGATATGGTCCACTGAAACTTGTTCATACTCGGGTGAAAATGTGTTAGTGAATCTACCGATCTTTGGTTGCAACGTCACTTCTTCCCCACGGTTCAATACTGATGTTTTATCATGTAGAGTACTTTTTGGAATGTTGTAGCGCGACGAAGCTTCTTTCAAAGTAAGTTCTTTAGTTAAAAACCTAGTAATGGCAGTTTGTAAACTTTTTTGGTCCCATTTTCCCTTCTTTTTCTTCTCTTCCATTTCGATTTTATTCCGTTCTTCTGTCCTCTGTAAAATCGTATAACCATTATTATAGAAAGTATAAATTCTGACAAGAAAAAATAACATGTTCAGTGTCCGGCGTTAAGGGACTACTTTGTGTCCGGTACTAGGGGACAGAGACTCGACAGAATTATACATTCCATATCAATACTATTTTGGAAATCTTCAAAAACTTTTATAGATTACGAGCAACAATGGAACACTACCTTTATTAAAAATAAACATGAACATAAACTACTGATCACAAATACTAAGCTGTAACACTCACCTGAATATTATGTGACGCAGTGTCTTCCCGCCAAGAACAGCAAACAACTGACTCCCACTGTTGTCGCGTGCGTGACTGGCAAACTGCGTCCCGTGACTTGGTATTGCTACGCCCCCCCCGCGCCCCTTTCACCCGTCCTTGAATCGCTCGCTTTCTGAGTTGCCGAAATAGTACGAGTGTCCAGCACTAGTTGCCGTCCGGCGTTAGGGGACTTCCCCCTACGTTTAGTGCCACAGTAAAAACACATGTAATATTCCCGTATACTTATATGTACGCGTTTTGACAGTTATTTGTTTTCTTAGTCTTATAAATGTGTATTTTTTATGAACAATGAGCTGTATTGGTTGGCTACCTAAGCGTATATATACAGTAGTCAACTCCAAGTTAACTAACCTCCACTCGAAATTCACTTTAAACACTACACTGTACTAACACAAAGTTTTAAATTAATGTTACTGTAAATCCAAATTTAGCTTACTAGTACTTTAACCTGATATTGAAACATATGCCCTTAATGGTTTTCACTCGGATTACGTTAAAATCAAGGTATACCAAATTATATTAGTATCATCATGTAAAACTCACATCGATTCTTAAAATAATAAAACGGGGTATTTCAAATGTCCTAAATAATTAATTTGGAAAAATAATATGCCTTAAATAAATAATTTATTTTAAATCAATCAACATGAAATTTGGTCATATGTCGGCAGCACCATTCAATGTGTAATATTACTTAAGAATTGTTTGTAAGTGCTTGTAAATTCTTTAATGAAAAATACTAGCAATATCTGCCATGTATGTTAAATTTTAATGTTCATTTTGTTGTGTGTGTTTGTAGCTTTTGTTGTGTTCTTTTTGTTTTATATTTTGTATTTCTTGTAAAAAAAAAAAATATTTTTTCAAATTGAAATTGAAATTCTTTATGTGTAATTGACCCAAAACTAATGTAATTTGTAGAACAGTTCCTATTACAAGTGTCATGGAAGAGATACTGGACGAGTTATGCTAGTGAAGGGAGAAGGGGGCACCCCCCCCCCCAAATATTATGCCGAATTTGACATTCTTAGAACCGTAAAATAAACAGTGAATTGTTTTATTGGGAACAATTAAAAAGTCCTATTTTGGAGCAATTCATAAATGATTATGTGACAAATTATTTATTTTATTATTAGGTGTTCTGTTTTACGACAGGTCTATTCTTTTTGTCAGTGAAATTAGATCGCCAATACCAAATATGATTAAATAATTGTGTGGTTTTCTTTAGCGAAAATGGGTTCGTTTTGTGCTCCCCTCCCGCCTCCACGTCCCCCTCCAATAATGAATAGCCTAAGAAAGGTAGCATCAAACATATTGGCTAGTAGTAAATTACTATGAGAATAGACCATATTAAAACATAGACGTGCACATCATTGTGTGGGACCAATACGGAATGTCTCCAAGAGTAAGGAGACACAAGCTCGTAGAAATGGATTAGTGAAGGAAGAAGGGGGTAAACAGTTAAAATTTTAAGCATAAGAAATATTGTTTATTCAATAAACGAAATAAAATAAAGCGTAGCTAAACTTATATGTTTCTTTTAACCAACAACTTAAGCTTAGTTAAATAATACACATTTAAGAATTGAGTGGGTCGGGGGAAGCCAAATATAACCCTCATTTTAAGAAACAATGTTTTAGCAGGTATTTCTGAAATCTTACTTCTTGAACTATAAGTTATGTATATAGTCAGTAAAGACATTGTGGATATAGCTAATAGCTATATTTATGCTTTATAGCTGGAGTTAGAGATTTCATAGAAGGTTAAATAGCGAATATATATCCTAAATATATCTATAAGGGTTTTCATGTTTTTGCCTCGACCCCCTCAATATAGATACATAACTATCTAACCAAAATTGAGCAAAACAAAATATTTTTATTTCGTATTACAATTCTATAGGATTATACGATGCTTACCAGATATAGACATCATTGTAATTATAAACAGCCGAGCCCATTTCTTGTTCACTGTACAATATCACTTGTGTGTCGAGTTGGCTCTTTACATGCCACCAAATATTCTGGCTTTGTGTACATACATTTTAAAAACATTCTGAACATTCTATATTGATCTATTCAGCGTTTAATGTTTAATACAAGACTAAATTTTTGTTTTCTGAAGGACCGCAAACACAAGGGTAGGGTGGGCCAAGCTAAATTTCATGCCCGGGCGGGATTGCTTTTTGGCAACCCCCTATACAACCCGTGGATAATATAGTCCATTCACCATAAGAGTGGTGTTAACCGACAGCTAGCAATAGCTACCATGAAGCCATTCGCCAGACCATATGACCTAAATAACCATAATATACTGATTTGTTGTCACTTTTGGCAGTCAAAACGCTGGGAAAAAAATAATTAAGAATCAAATAAACAAAGCTATTATATTTGTTCTAGTGATGATTTACTCGCATCTAGATTTCATATTCTGAAAAGTGAAAAATGAGACCTGAGCACGGGAATCGACCCTGGGACCTTTGACTTAATACGATAATGATCTACCCACTGAGTTATCAAGGAATCTTGGGAATAAGATATTTATCTGCGAGTAAATACTCACTAAAACAAATATAATAGCTTTGGAAATTTTATTCTCAAATATTCGATCCTTTATAATTACATTATTATTATTATTATTATTATTATTATTATTAGCACCGCGTCTTACTACCCGTTCGGGTTATACGCACTTATGCTAATGTGTAATGTTAGGGTGATTGTGAGATGAAATGGAGGACCTACAGTTTAACGTGGGATCCGAACCACGGTGGAAGCCTGGCATTCTACATATTCACAAGTTGTGATTAATACACGTCTTGTCAGAGGTAAAGGAAAGGTTTGGCAATCAGATAAATCTTTGCCGGGACCGAGGATTGAACCCTGGACCCAACACAGAAATCCGACAGCTTACCCCTAGACCGCCAGGTAACCAGCTTTTTAATTATAATAATTATTGTACAAGTGGCAGCAATAAGCCAACTACCGAGTCGAAGGTGGCTGTGTTATCTGATCGCTAGTGATCTTAATAAATCACACATTTGTAGCCGATGATTTCCGCACGTCCATCATAGACTCTGCCTTAAAATATGAGTGAAGAATGACCTTAAGCACGTGACGATTCCTGGATAGCTCTGTGGTTCGAGCATTGGCGTACTTAGCCAAAGGTCCCAGGTTCAATTCCCGTGTTCAAGTGTCATTTTTCTATTTTCAGAATATATAAAAAAATATCTTATTTTTAATTTTGTTTTTCTTTGTACCGTTCTTTAAATATTCTTCTGGCTGTCAACTACCATATTTCCCATGGCAATTAGACTATGGGAAAATATGATAATAATCCCCAAACCTAACATATCCAAACTTAACGTAGCCTGAGAGTGATAGGAAAATAAGCTGAAGAGGAAACTCCACAAATATTAAATAGACAATAAAAGTTCCACTTTGAGAATGTACCAAAACGGTTACGATTACAAATAAAACTATTAAAACCTATTTTGTAGCCAATGTTATCTTCTATTTTTTATTATAAGTCTAACACACACGTTGACAGTATGAAATGTTTACGTTATAATTGAAAAAAACAAATGCCCTAGGTTGCAATTTTTTTCAAGATGGCAAATGTAAAATAACCTTTTGAGAGTGGCACTAAATTCTAATTTACTCACCACAAAATGATACTAATACGTAAAATTTCATGTTAGTATCAAAAAGTGAACGATCGTTGTTATTATTAGCAACTCCACTATTACGCCTAGGCTATGTTAGGTTTGGACTTGTTAGGTTTGAGGGTTATTTTCATATCACGCCCAGGCTACATTCTAGGTTAGGTTTAGCTCTGTATGGCACCCCCTCGAACCAGCGCCCCAGGCAGCTGCTCCTGACGTCAAACACTATTTGAGTGTCACGCTGATAAGAAAAAAGTTCTACATTGAATAAAACTTTTCCCAAAGTGGTATGATTTTTTAAAGTCAATAATTTTTCGACGGCCATGTTACTCAATGTCATATCACGGTGAAATTTGTGATGTCAACGGCTAGAAATCGTCTTGGCTCATACTTAAGTGCATCTTTTGTTCTGTTAAAGACGACACGCTATGAACTGAACATAAGTATCTTAGCTAGAAAAATCTGACAACATGTTTAAAACTAACATGGAAAAGATTCCTATGAACAGTTTTTGATTTTATCAAATTAAATAAAAATGTATTGCCTTTTGTTAATTGAAGGTGTTTCTTTAAACGTTTTTACTTTAAGCTATTGCAATTAATCTTTTATAAGACATTCACTTTGACACTCTAATAAATAGTCCTTCTTTAAAATGTAGGGATCATTAAAAAAAATTACAATTCGATTTGTTATTCATTAAATTTCGTGATAAGCACTTATATATATTAAATACTCATTAATGGACGTAAATAAGAGGTGTCACACTAAACTATTTCGAAATTCAGCTAGTTCTTAACCCCCGGGGACTATCACCAAACAAAATAACATACGGATTGGCTCCATTGCATCTTTGCAGCATCCTATAATGTTATAAATAATAATCAAAAGCACCTACTTTAATGCATAATATTATTATTGAAGCAACATTATTAAATAGATATTGGAATAGTATTGTATATTTTTAAATTTTATTTAAAAAAAAGGAAAATGACTATCATGTTAAACTGTTACAAAAACATAGCTTATTATTAGTAAAAAAATAGTACACGGTAATTGATAAATACAAAACTACATTACCTTAAACTTTGTAACCTAATCTACAAAATACCTAACAAGATTAAAATGTAAGTTTCAAATAGGATGTATATTGTTGCCCCGTGCAGAAACACGTGTTGCACCGTCTGTATAGTCGGCCTTGGACGTGACTCAAGTTGGCCCGCCACATTGCTGAAAAAAAGTTTTTTTTTGTCTAATCGTTTGTGCTCTATTTGTGCTCATATGTGCCCGAACATGAACATTTGTGCTGTGAAACTGGCCAATTTAAAAAATATTTAATGTGGCGGGCCAACTTGAGCTCAAGCTAGCCCGCCACATATTGAAAA